>FIZU01031361.1:0-24606 GCA_900064475.1 Pseudococcus longispinus
ATTCGTACGGTTAGTTTGGGAGAAATATGGCGTCAAAGTCGAATTATACGATTTTTGTTTTGCAATTACCCCACTACACCTTAAATGAAAAGTCGCGCAGGAAATGAGCTTTTAAAATGAAAGAGTTTTTCGAAAAATAACGATTCTTGCGGCTAAATAAAAGTAAGTATGGAAATTTTGAGTTTCATTACACCCTGAAAGTTCCCTGCAATGCCACAAACGAAAAATTTTCACCTTTACCTTACCCTGATCTCAACACAAGAATCAAAGATGAAAAATTCCAGAAAAAGATTGCGAAAGTGCAAGATTTTTCACAAAGTGCTACGGTGGAGCCGAACTATACATACAGATATTTAATACATTCCCTTTCGGAAAATGCAGGAAATGAAAATCCTTTCAACCAAAATTCTTACTAAATAATGTACGAAATAGAATTTACCTGTTCCTTCAAAAATATATTACATAATTTTTCAAAAAAATTGTTGTTTGAAAGTCTGAAAAACTTTGAGAGCTGATTTCCTGTGCGATTTTTAAATAATTTGGCACTAGAAATATCTGAATTAGTAGGTACCTACTTGACTCTAAATTTCTTTTATTAGATTACAAAATTATAAAGAATTCGAAGTGTAGGAAATTGAAAATTTTGCACTACATCACTTTCTTTTTTGAATATACTCGTAGGTAGTCGAGTGCAATTTTTTTTTCAATTTGTAACAAGAAAGTGAGAGTAAATTATTTTGTATGTACTAGTAAGATGTTGAATTTCAAAAAATTCTTTGAAATTTTTTTCTAACCCCAGCAAGGAGATCAAATTCATAAGAAAATTATTTTTAAAAATAACTGTTAGTTACTTCTCAGACACGATAGGGTTCGTAATATACTCAGATCTCTGAGTATTATTGGAAAACATGTAGTTTAAAACGTAAAATTTGATTAATGATGGGGAACATAATACGTTAATCGGGGTATTCCGACTCGAACAAGAACCGTTTGTTCAATTCCTCATGTCTCCTCTTCTCACATAAAACACCCAAAATTGAAAAAATCTCAGATAAAAAAATAAACAAATAAAATGATAGCTCAAAAAATATACGAAGGGATAATTTGACACGCAGAATACAAATCTGAGGTTGAGTTTCCCAAACGAAAATTTCTTCCCTTCGAGAATCGCAGGAAACAAAAACTAACGAGAAATCGACATTACTTTTCGATTTTGGAATTTTCGATTCAAGTACATACGTTATTTTGAACAGCCATAATACCCGTTCAAGTAAAGTTCAAGTAATTTCCATGGAAATGACTTTAAACAGAGCAAAAAGTAGGTATCAATTTTGCTCAACCGAAACTCGAGCAAGATTTGTCTCAATTTTTTTTCTTGGAAAGATTTCGATTTTCATAACGTTTTTCGGGATATTTAAAAATACTCGTAATTTCTTGAAAAATGAATGATTCTATATAATCTAAAAATGGACAATTGAACATGTTTTTAAGTACCAGACGCCATTTAGTTTTTCTGGGCGCTACGGAATCACTGAAAAATCACTAAAACCAGTGATCGGCAAATTTCAAAATAAAAAGGGTCACGCATCAAAATGTTGATTCAAGATCGAGAAAATCTTCGTGGGAACAGAAATGGCAGATAAGTACTGAAAAATTGGCTTAGGTATTTTTCAAGTCAGATTTCTGTATCTGTAAATCATCGATCAAGTCCTTTTTTACAACCATTTCCTAAAACCAAACGCAATTTCTGAAACTAGAATATTTTTACAATCGCTGCACCTTCTACTGTACCACAATAAGACTTTGAAAAAATATCAAAATTATATAAACTGCAAAAGTGCAAATCAAGTCCTCGAATTTTCAACTGACAAAATATAATGCACGAATGTATATGTTTGGATGCATCTTGGTTAAACGTAAACGTGTAGTCGTGTACCCTAAAGAAAGCATGGCTGACAAGACTTAGAAATGAAAAATACATAACCTAGTATTTCAATTTCATTGAAATAAGTCCATTTATTTTGTACTTACTTCACACAGAACAACTAAGTACGAGTAGGTACATGGAATAAAAAATTACATACCATCTCCTACGAATAGGTATACCTAATCTCCACGGTCAAAATAACAACCAAGCAAAGAAGTGGGATGAAAGAGGAAAGATAAAAGGGAGAGACGAGCTGGTAAAAAAAAATCCACCGTACGTGTAACATTAGTTTATTGGATTTACTCGTAGAGCGTTAAGGGTAACATGCTTGATTAGGCATAAATGTCAATTTTATGATATGTTTCAACTCGACGTAGAAGTAACAAATGCCACAAATTATCTAGCTACGGTATAAGTTGGAATTACACATTTATGTGCGAGTACCACGTAACATATATTTCCCAACTCCCGACAGAATCGGATACCATACCATTTACATTCGAATGAACATCACAACATCGCACCTACTGTATCTATCAATCTAGCTATCTATCTACTCAGGTATTTACCTCGTGCAACTTGATCAAATACACTACGAAATACGAAGTTTGCTCAAAAAAACTACAATTATCTTCTTGTACACGTGGTGGTATGCCACATACCATGTAGCTCGATAATCGATACGCTACACAAACCTAATCCTATCGCAGGCTCCAAGAAAAGATCAAAATCACAGGCACTATAAATAAACAAACGAATGAAATTCATCGAGAAACGTTCTGCATTCGCATCCGCGGGCTATACAAAGCACTAGGTACCTTATTCAGAACAGAAGTAGCGCCAGGTAAAATGGAAGAGTACGCATGCATATGCAGTAAAAATGTTATTACGAATTTAAGCCGAAAAACTTCATAAAACTTTACGACTACGGTTAGGTGGAAAGAAAAAGTAATTTGAAGACAAATGCGAACCGCTGGCACTCGTGGCTCAGCCTACGACCAATGCATGTACCATTGCTTATTACAAATGTTTGTTCGCAGTCGAGTTTTAAAAGTAACAAATAATCGAGCAGCGCATAAAAGTGAAACGTTGTTTTGTTATTTTGATTTTTCACGCGAGATTTTGGGTTTCCAGAGAGTGCAGAGCTATGGGAATTGAAGACCCTCCCCCCACCCTCAAGCTCGTCGAGAAGATTGAATTTCACACAATGTACTTAATAGTTTGTTTTGTCATTTCGTAGATTACCAAATTTTCGTCAGTATAAAATGAACATTTTGTTAAATTTTGAACTCAAAAGTATCACAGTGATGTGTCAGACTTCGAAAAATTTGAGGTAGTATCGCTATCATTATTTTTTTTGAATTATTTTATATTTTGAATAGAAACTCATATTACAACTTTTCTGGGAAGGAGAAGGATGTAAAATGCAAAAATCGTGTTTCATACATGCCTTCTCTTTGATGAACCATACCTTTCCTCTCGAGTGATCTAGCGAAAAGGGGCTGAAAATTTTTATGGAGAGGTATCAGCTCAAAATGAAATAGATATCAAAAAATTAGCGAAATCTATACATTATCTACATGAACTAAAGGATAAATTGAAAAATAAGGTCGAGAGACTGAATATTTCCTTTGAAGGTCAGCTTTAGATACTTCTGGATAATATAAATTTTCATTCAACTTTCAGCCATTCGGTCTTGGGGGACTTGCAACGATGAAGAAGGGGTGAAAAAGCTTATTTTTCCGTTTTGATTTTTGAAAACAATACTGCACTTATAATTTTATGCCTAAGGGTATCACAACATTTTGGAAAAATTTAATTCATTTGGTGATTTTTTGAAAATTTCAAAGTGCAAACAAAATCAAGAAAAATACTTATCAATCGATTTTTTTGAAAAAATTTCCACAAAAGTACTGGTAATCTCACATAGTGCCCGAAATATGGAAAATTTTCAGAAATTTTCTGAAATAATTTTAGTAGGTAACCATTTTTTATTTTAAAAAAAAACAAAAAGTAACCTACCATCAAACGATAATTTACATGATTTTTAATATGGTAATGGGTATGCTTTATGGCTGGTCAGAAAAATTGTTGCCTCACGTTTTGTCTTCGCGAAATTTTATTACCTTGGGTGACCTTTAAATTCTAAAAATGATTCAAACATTGTAAAAATCATTGAAATTTTCATAATCATTTCAAATATGTTAATACCGGTCAAAAAATTACGAAAATTGTTGAAAATCTTGTTAAAATGGTCAAAAATTTCAAAAATTATTTTAAATGTAGTAAAATTGCTTGAAATTGCAGTGAAAATTGGTGAATATATCGTACAAATAGCTGCAAAATCATGACAATTGTCGAAAATCTTGTAAAAAATCAAGAAAATTTCACAGAAGTCGTTTAAAATAGAAAAAGTATCAAAAAACTATGAAAATCGTAAAAAATGTTAAAATTGTCAAAATATTGACAAAAGGCAATAAAAAATATTGTAAAAACAGTCCAAAAATCATGAAAATCGTTGAACCATTCGTAAAAATTCTTGAAATGGCCATGAAAATTGGTAAAAATGTAGTAAAAATGGTCATATAATCATGAAATTTGTCGAAAGTCTCGTAAATACTGCTACAGTTTTCACATTTTCCAAAATTCTACGATTTTCTACCACTTATACTATATTTTTACTGATTTTTATAAAAATTTGTGAATATTGCAACATTTTTCATGCCATTTCAACCACTTTTCCAACATTTTCCAACAATTTTTAGGAGATTTTTGATACTTTTCATGATTTTTTTAACCTTATAATAAAGTTTTTTCTGTAAAAATTTATGAAAATTCAAGGAATTGTAACGCAATTCTCGATGGTTTTCGTGATATTTTGATCGTTTTTACAACATTTTAAATGATTTTCATGGAAATCTCAATAATTTTTACCACTGCTTCAGTTCCAAGCTTTCAACACTTTTTCAAAGGACAAAATGGGATAACATTGGCACGAAAAAAATCACAATTTTTCATTAATCTTTTGAACTTTTTTTTCAATTTTTTTTCTTCAAGCTGAAACTTTTGAAGAAAAGTAACTTTAAGTAACTTTTGAAGAAAAAAGGGAATATTTTGCTACACTGCACCAAGGGGCATTTTCACCATCTTATTAAGAAATGGTTATTTGCTGGTAGGCAATAGGTTTTTAATTATATCACAAATTCGGAAACTTGCAAAAAAAAAGTTTAAAATGAAGCCAAATAGCCTAAAGAATTTCAGTCATTAAAAATGTAATCATTTCGAAGAGTCTGCATCTCATTGACCTACTGGTTTTTCAACCCTCAATAAAGCACTTTCCAAGTTTTGAAACGTGATAATTTTGACCCCGAATTAGGTATCCATCCTGGTATCGCGTTCGTGATAATTTCGATACCATTTGACCAAATATTTATTACCTATATTCGATCGCGCAGTACTACAGGCTCCCTCCTGTAGACAGGTTAATAAGCTGAAAGCAATGGTTATATTTTTCGAGCTGATTTGATCGTAAAACTGGAAAAAGAAGTGCGAGAAAATAAAAATCTCCATGAGTCGAAACATTATTACGTATCCTAGAGAAAGGAAATGCTTCTAACGAATACTTTGCTTCGGCGATGCGACGCGACGGTGAAAACGAAAGAAAAATTTAAGCACTTTTGGGATCGCCTTCGCTACCGCCATAGCTACAGCAGCAGCAGCAGCAGCAGCAGCAATAGCACAGCAACGGACGAGCAGCCGAATTGGAAAAAACTTTGGTAGCCGTAACTATATAAGCAGGTAGATAGAGGCAGACCGGTAGCTAGGTACGTAGGTAGGTAAGTAGGTATATGCCATGTTAGGTTAGGTACCTATGTCGGTTTGGGTATATGGCGAACGTACGCAACGTTACGGCGACGTAACGAACGACATTAAAATTTATTGTTTTTCGTTTCAACTTTTGCACCGCAAAGCGAAATACCTTCTTTTACAGCCATAAAAATTACGCCATATTCCTTCAACTTTACGCGCTGTCTTAAAATTATTAAATCATAAATTTTCAAAAAGCAGCTGCATCATTTTTATTTTCGTCATTAGCTATCTACTATTACTATTATCGTCGTTGTCGTCCTTGTTTTCGTCTTCGTTGCCGGGCGCACGCGAATCTAGTCAGTTTATTTCAGCTACATACTACATATAAGGATACGTACGTATATCTTTACTTATATTCTTCCATTTTCCCTCGTCGTTCGATTCGCTCGTACAAAATAATTCCAACCGACCGACCGAGCGAAGTAGGTAAGAAAAAAAAGAAAAGAAAAAACGGCCTGTACCATGTCGAATAAGTAGGTCGACGCCAAAACAGAGGAAAAAAATAAATGCAAAATGAACGTATTAAATTAAGTACAATACAATTTAAACGAATGCTAAAACACAGAAACCGTTTCAACGTAAATGACATGTTTTGAAAAAGAAATTGTAAATTGAAAAATGTAGTCTCGATTAGTTTAGTTATTAATGACAGAAAAATGAAGCGACAGAGGCTCCAAAAAAATTCCAAAACCTCGTCAAAATTAACCCATTTAAGATTTCTACATAACTTTGAGCGATATTTGTAGTCTTTTGTTGCCGCCAAATCAGAATAATCGGTTTTTCAACCATCTGAAATTATTACCGATTCGCTTGCTTTTCCACTTTCATTAACGCTATTGTGACCACGAAAGATCTGATGGATGAGATTTAAACATTTTCATTGCATCGTGTTAACTGAAGTCGATTTACTGCACGAGTTCATTTTCACGAGTAAAAATAAAATTTCACGCGGAAAACAGGATCGAGTGAAAATTACCTACTTTCATTTCCCTGTATGAGATTTGCAATTTTATTGAAAAAAACTTGCACTGAACTACTTATCATTGAAGCAGAAAGAGATTTACTGGCAAGATTTCAATTTCTTTCCCCTCCAATTTTTTTTATCATTGCCATTTTTAGAAAAAGAAGTGAAATTTTGAGTTTCTCGCGTAATTTGCAAAAAACGAAACACGGGGAGACGTTCCACCCCCAAGGGAGTTACCAAGCCAGCTGAGGACCGAGGGGTTTGTGTGGTGACTATTGGGATCTAATTCAACACTTTTTCGCAAAAAAATACTTGCTACCTTTTTTCCCGTTTTTTTTTTTTAAATTTTACTGGACTATAAAGTAGAATCTGACAAAATTTTACCCATTCCTTCAAACACAATATTACATCATTTTTCCAAAAATTGTTGTTGAAAACGTGAAAGCAAATTTTCTGTGCGCATTTTCACTATAAATCAATAAATTTCGTAAAATCTCTTTATCAACCTATCTAGTTTATAAAAGTATGAGAATTTTTAATTTCGGGTCATTTGAAGTACTAAAATATCTGAATTACAAACTCAAAATTTCTATTATTTTTAAAAAAACTGGAGGGGGGTTAAATTGAAATTTTAGCACTGTATCTCTTCCTTTTTCTAGAGTAAGTAATTAAATGCAATTTGTTTCCAATTTGTAGAAATTTTTCAACAATACAAATACTTCAACTCTGCAATCCTTCAACTATGTACCATTATTTCATTATAACTCTGTAAAAATGCAAAATTGCTCCATCTTTTTTCGCTACGATAGAAAACATTTGCCATGAAAAAGGCAAAAAACGCATTTTCCTTTTTTCTCAATATTCAAATTATTTCGTTATTTTCTACTGATTTTGTATGAACTTTTCAAAGAGGGAAGTCTCTATATCAATCTAGCCCGCTATGAAAATTAATTTGCCTCTTTTGAAGACTGCTTCGCCAGAAAACTTTCTTCGCTTGTTTGAAAACAGTTTAATATGCTTGTAAGTATGCCTAAAAAAAAAACAATTCAACTTTTCTCGCCATTAATTTTCATTTTTAAAAGTTTATTGTTCAAACTTTGGTAAATTTGTAAAAAAAATTTAAAAATTAATCGGATATATTTCGAGGCAGGAAATTAAAATTTCCGGAGCAGAATACCCCAGCATTTCCGTAGTAACCTTTATTCTATCAGGCTCACGACCAAAACTCTACTTGAGAAATTTGTTTCCAAAAATGATTTTATTAATTAGTTCATATTTTAACATAGATAAATGACTAAGGGTTGGGGGTCGCTTCGTAAAATTCGACTTTGAAAATATATGACCAAAAATTAAAAGCCATCTGACATACTATTTTGTCATTATGTCGATGCATTGACTTCAAGGCAGAATATAACATAGGCAATAACAATTTGTTAAAAAACAATCAGTCTCATTTATTTGTTATATTTGTATGATGAAATAGCTATTTTCGTATCAAGTGGTGAAAACGAGCGTTATTCAAACGAGCTTGTCAGTGCTGCCATTCACTTCTCATTGAAATGCCAGATTATGATAAGCGAACCCCTCAAATTGATTTTTTTTTTAATTTTCCCTAAGGTGAAAAAACATGTTATTTTTTTCTTTCGAACTCATAAAAAAAGAATAATTTTTCAAAGATGATATTCACTACTCGAAAAAATTCGTAGATACGAGCGCAAACATATGCACATGTGAGTTGCCTATATCCAGTATAAAAATTTCATTCGTTCAAAAGTTCAATAGCTGCAGATAGGATTGCTACGGGTCATGTAACAAAGCTAGCTTTTATTTAATATGGCGGACGTTGCTTTGAAGCAAATGGTGTAGTATATCACAAAACGCGAGGGCGTGTAGGCGGTGATTTTTTTTACTCGTTTTGATAACAACAACAGAGTTTTTCAAATTTTAGTTCAAATTACACAAGTAGTATCTACAATATGCAGACATAGAAATTACGTACAGCGTTCGCGTAATTATTTTTAATTTCGCGGTTAACGTGATTTTCGAGCAGGCGCAAAAAAAAACAACGTATACGGCCAACAATAAGCCATTAGGTTTTCCCAACATTTGCAGCCTTGTTAGACGTACGAGTAAGTTTTTCAAAATTCGCCATTTTACTCTTACCTATATCATCCTCTCTATTACCTCGAAGGGAAAAAAACACACAATCGAATACACGAACGAATCAGGGTAAAAAGTAAGTATACGAGTATTTACGAATCCGGAATATACCGGATTGAAGCCGGTGCATTTTCCACGAAAATTTATTCTCGTATAAACAAAGTTCCAAACCTTTCGCTATTTCTTATTTTTTCTAGTTTTTTTGCTCGATACGTACCCTGCAAGGTGTACCCACAGATCGATGAAAATTCGCGTACACGATGCACACATCCGTTATTTTGTTATTATAACAAGTACGTATTATTATCTCGTTGCGAAGTTTTACATTGATTAAATACGAACGCAATTTTGGTAATAAATAGCTTCAAATGGATTCGAGACAATGAGAAAAAAGTTACGAAGTTGTTTCATTGGTATCACTCGAATCCATCTGTAGGTAGGTATAAACTGTAGGTACATCGAACATATCTAGAACTCAAACACGATCACATATAACTAATCAGTTTTCATGGGAATCCTTTTTTGGTGACAGATAAGATCCAAAATCATATTTAGTTCAATGGAATATTTCGAGTTGGAGCAATGACCTCAAAAATTGAATAGACGATATTAATAGACCATTAGACCTCTTTTCGAGAGCTTATAAATTGCAATGTGCCGCTGGCTGATCCATCTACCTTCACATACTTGTCTAAAAAATGGATGTGAAAAAGTTGAATTTGACGAATAACGACGAGTTGTGCAAGGAAAAGCATATTTACAGAAATTAATCGAAAAAATGTCAAAATTTTGAAGGGTGTATTGTAACGATACAATATCCAAATAAAAAGCTTAACATTACCACAAAAATTCGACAATAACCAGAAAAAATGAGATTTTTCTTCGGTTTGAGCGCAACAAAGTGTCGAAATTCAGTTCAAAGTATTCAAAAATACATATTTTTAATAATTTCGAAGAATACCAGTACGGAAAAGTACAAAGACAGACATACGAGCTCGTATGTTGACCAAGCACATAGACAGATTTCCATCGATTAAACCCCAAGTCATCGTTGACCAAACAAACTTCAACTTCAACCACTTCAAAAACTATTTCCACAGGTTTATGGTCTGGTAGGCACATATAAGTTGCATTCCGCACAACCAGATTATCCTCGACAACAAAAAGACTAGACCGGTTTCCACCCATTTATGGAATTTAAAATCAGCGCATTTACGCAGCTTGAAAATAAATAAAATACGTGCATTTGACAACTACACAAATCCGAAGTTGTTTTAGTTTCACAATGTAGCATTGGTGCTTTATCAATGAGCTCGAAGTGACGTTGCGATGAAAAATGGTTATTTTATTTTCGTAAATCCTTTTAAGACTGTAAAATCTATTCGAAAGTGATTTTTTCTATTCTTTCAGGGAAGAGAAATCTCATTTAAATTTTGTCGTTTCTTTACTCGCGAGCAACACTTTTTCCTTTTTCGATATTTCATTCACACTTAAAAAAACTTTATAAAAACAAATTAAAACTCGTTTTCCTCTACGATATTATTTACGAGATATTTACTTCTCAAGTCGAATCTCTGCGGAGGATGAAAAGTTTTTTCATCTTTTATTGGATTTTTGTTCGATTTACTCGCGCAGGTATGGTCGACTATACCGTATCTATCTGTACGTATAGATTGTATCGTACAAGCGAACCAACGAAATTGATTTTTTTCTAATATAGTGGTTCTAAAAAAAAAAAAAAACCTACGTGTTTCTTTTGCGAGCTTTTTCAACTTTTCCAAAACAGCCTATAAATCTACACACGAGTTCGGTATACCTGCTATTATCTATATCACTAAAGATAGATAATGTGCCACGTTCGCGTTCGTTTGATGTTATCAATATTCAATCGCGAACGAAAGTTAGTTTCCTTTTTGCTATCTAATCTCTTCCAAGCGATCATATTACTATTCATTTTTCAGTACACCTGTTCTCGTTCAACGCTATAGTAAGTCCACTTGATGAATATTCATAGATGACGACGCGACGTCACGTAGATAGGTCTATCTCTCGACTATAGACAAGCTTGTCGCTTAATATTGCTCGTATGATTTGCAAATTTATGACGAATTACCATATTTAGAAAAAAAAAAGGAAAAAAAACGTCGAAAGCGTGCCTCTTTTTCACGACACGTCGTAATAATACGTACGTAGGTATTTTTGAAAATTTCTACGCCTCATTTCACATAAACGATGCGAGATGGGTGAAAAAACAAATTTTCAAAACTGTCGGCTGCTGCAGATAAGCGGGTTTAATGACGGCAATAAAAACATTTTTATCGAAATAATTAAAAGTATCGAGTATCGTAACTGTTTAACAGCGAGTACGTAAATATTGTAGGTACTTTTTGCCCATTTTAAATACAGACGACGCGATATAATTAAAAACCCGGGGTAAATATTTCTACACGAAACGAATATACGGATTTTTATCGCAAAGAAATCTGAAAGCGAAAAACGGTACCGTGAACAACGAGCTTCTATGGATTTTTGCGAAACGTTCAAAATAGTCGACGAGAAACGAGCAACAGTATAGAAAAAAGGATAAAAACACGAACTGTTAACTACCTATTGACTATGCACGAGTACGTGATAGATGCAATCTTAAATTGATTCGTCGCATTTCTTTCGTTTATTCTCCCGGTATATCGAGCATAATGGGCGAACCAAGTAGCAAAATGAAAGTACCTACGTAGTTGTAGAACAAAGCCGAGTTACACTTATGAGAAAAGATAACCATATTTATGGGTAAGTAATCGAGTACTCGCTACGATACGTCTTGGATGTTTGCAAGTACGAAAATTGAAACGAAGATACCTAAGAATACACTCGAAGAAAAGGTCTAAAACTGGAACTGTAACGATAAAGGCGTTTCAATACGACTGCACCAAGTCTACACAAAGCAACTGGAAAACTGCACACTTACCTTTGAAAATGTGAAGCAAAAGGGCCGAAATAACAAAAAACGATCGGAGGCCAAATCGTTCCATATTCGGTATATCATAAAGACCAAAAAAGGTCTCGAAATCACAGCGTTTGTAATGAAGACATTTTTGCGACGACGAGAATTGCGACGATGCACCACACCGGGTGTGAGCCCTGCACAGCCAAAATACCGATAAACGATACGTAAAAATTATCACGATCGTTATTTTTAATTTTTTTTTGTTTCCTCTGCTCTTTATGTACACGATACAATACCCCTTTGCGCTTTAACTATCCTATCTCGCTGTATGTTCTCTATCCTTCCCTTTTCTAGACACGATTCTCGGATAGCCCGGAATTCGCGATCACTTTACTACGTTTTCTGTTGTGTACTGCTTCTCGCGCGGGATAAGCAGCATCCAAAAAAGCCCACCGCCGACATTCGCGAACGATGCGAATTTCTTCGACGTTTCGCTCGCGTCGTTCACTCATCCTTTCGTTCGTATCCGTTCGTTCGCCGGCTCCGCTGTTGTTGTTTCGTTCGTTTGTTAAAACGTCTCCCGATGGTATCGTTCATTTTTACGAAATTTATCTCGCACAAACTCGTCATCTACATGTAGGTTAAGTTTAATCTTTAACTCGGTGTAAAATATTCATTACCAACGGATTTAAGATTTCCTTTCTTTTTCTTTTTAATCTTTCTTTCTTTCGTTTTTTTTTTGTTTTTCGTTTTTAAATTCGTTTTTATTTTTTTCTCTCATTTTTAGGCGAGTAATTTTTTTCACCCCCGAATTTCATTCTCATTTTTTTTTTTTGCTTCTTTTTCTTTTCGAAAATATCTGTCTGTTTGTTGCCACCCCGCGCCGCTCCCATTCCCTAGGCGTCTGTTTTCGTCATTATCACCATCATTGACATCGCTGTCGTCGTCGTCGTCGTCGTCTTCGTCATCATCATTGTCTGAAAATTTCTCTTTTTCATTCGCCCTCATCCGTTCCTTTCGTTGCTCTCTTATTGTTCCACTGGTCGGAGTGTTTTGTTTTTGTTTTTTTCTTCTTCTTCTTCTTCTTCGACTAAGATGTAACCGTCGCGATTATATAGATTTCTAATGTTCGAACGTTAATGCGGCGCAGAAACGTGATGTATATTTATTACCTCGCTCGCACATAGAAGGCTTTTTTCCCTATAGGATATCATGGCAAAGTGAGTAGGAAAACTTTAGATTTCGGTAGGTATATCTACGGCATGGCATGGCATGGCATGGCATACTCACACTTATACATCTTTAGGAATACGTCGAATAAATATGATATCTATTTTGAAATCTGCTGGGACGACGTAACGGTTAGAGAAATTTTATACAAAACTTCGAATACGCATTTACATACGTATTCTTTGTATTGAGACCAACAGTATAGGGTAACGACATACGCGTATTTTTCCTCAATTAAATTACAGTATTTTCAAAACCACCCGCGTAATTCGCAGACAGTCGAGTTTTTGAGGAGTAAAAATCAAAGGTGAAAATGGTAAAATTGTACGAAACTTCGAAAAAGAAAACCAACTTGAGAGAAATCTCGTCTCACACATGAGGACGGACCAGCTTTTTGTAAACCACTTGAACTGGAACTAATAGATTTGAATAGGACTGGTATAAAAAAGGTGGGGCCTCGACCATCTCTTGACGACCGACGTGTCGGACTAAATTATAAAATTTTCGGTTCAGGACATCTTTTTTTCATTTTTACAAAATGATGGATTTTTTTGGAATTTTATATCCTCCCTCCTCGCACCAACGGGCTGACTACGCCGCTGCGAATTGTAGTTCATTTTTCGCTTTCTCGGGTTCAAGGTGAATTTGAAAATTTGAAAAAGCATTCCACGCACATTTGACTGTAGTATAAACTAAATTCAAAATGCATAAATCTTGCAAAATGTTCATTTATATCGATTTGGGCAACTTTTTAAGAAAGAAAACATTATCTACACCTGGTTAGTAGGCACCTCTCTGTATCCACTACATCTTTAGATTACGCTATTCGAGAGACTCGAAGTTTATTAGTTCAGAATATACATTAAAAAAATCTCAAAATCAAATTATCCAATCGTTTTAAACTCTCAAAAACGAATTCAATGGATCACGTCTCAAGTGTAATTCTTCTCTTTCGTTATTTCTTTCACGAGAGCGAAAATGTTAAGAAAAGCTAGTTCAAAGAATAATTTTCCACGGATCGACTGCACGATTAGGAAATGGAGTCATTTAATGACTTCTAAATCAAAATGGCGACTATCTCATAGCCCGAGCATTCGTAAGAATTTTAAGTTGAAATAATACACATCGCGATTTTCGGACATCGAATGGATTAGATGAATTTAATGATAGAAAGAGACATATTGACACGATGCGGAGACTAAAAAATATAGATTTACACATTTCAACAAATAATTTTCATAACACCCACATTTTCGTCAAAAAATCCAAGCCACCAACAAACTGCTACGACAATTTCCTCAAGTTTTGGTAATCGTATAGCAATGGCTCGACAGAAGCATTCGTTTTCAAAAAATCAACATAAAAGTGACGTAGGCGAAAGCTGCCGAAGCAGTACCAACAGAATATTATATTTATTAGTAGGTAGCGCACTTAGTAAAGACGTGTCAAAAAGTTCAGCAGCGTACCTACATTAAAAACTTTCGTTTAGTAATAAATTCGCTGTTTTAAAGTTCAAGTTTCCCTTTTTCGAAAAAAAAAAACTTTTCAATAATCGAAATTCGATATTTATTTTTTCAATATTAATTCGCGAATTTTTCGTTTTCTCTTTTTTTCAGCCTGCGTTTCTCGCAGCGCAATTTAGCCACTTCGAAATCGAATCAATTCAAAAAAACTTGCTACTATTTATAATGTCTTTTGATTTTCGTGTGAATTTCTTTTTTCTCTCACTATTTATTTCTTCTTTCCTTGTTTTAGTTCCTTTGTCGTTTTTCTTCTTCTTTTTCAAATATTTGTTCGTGCTGCTCGCTTTTATTTCAACTGTTTCTCTTTTTTTTTTCATTTCTTTCTTTTTTTGTCAAAAAGTTTATTCGAGCGTGTTGCACAACGTTGGCAATTACTTTACTGCACAAACACCTTACGTACTACGAGTACCTACTACAAATGTCATACTTCACTTTTTCAAATTCAAAAAGTAATTCGCACTATTACTCAGTCTAACGGGACTTCATCATTTATCCCCTTTAAAAACTTAATAAAAAGCCTAGGTAGATACGACAACTGTCCAATTAATAGATCATCACATCGCACGCTTCAAGTTGAGAGAAAAATGATCTGGAATGAAGTCATTCGAAATTCGCATCTTTATTTCGAAACGCCTGGAGCGAAGTCTCGAAAAACAAAGCTCGTGAAATGGTTTTATAAATTTTTTCCACATCTATAGCGCAATTTTTCTTCAATTTGAAATCAACGTATTACATATTTGCTTCGAAAGCCAAAAAACCACCGACATATTTTATCTCGATATAACCATAAAAATGTTTCCTATATATCTACTTGATGGGAATTTCTTTCGCTCTCTCGACAAATTTTATGGATACACGCCTATCTAAAGCTTTTCGAATGGATATTGGATATACGTATGCTGATGAACTGTCAAATATTGACTAACTTATTTCCCTTCAAAGTTTCAAAACTTTATTAATTTTTTTAATTCCGAAAAAAATTAAGAATCCAAAATCTAGAAGAGGGAAGAGGCGGGAGGGTATGAATGAGAAATTTGCTGAACCATATTGAGTCATAAGAAATGATTAATTACAGCGACAGATAAAATGTCGTCGCTTTTTTCAATCATTCCCCTTTTGTTTGCGTACCTATTTCATGAGCAAAAAATGTTCAAAAAAATTGCCATTTATAGCCAAAAAATGTATATCGGTACCTAGTACATACCTACTTTTCTGTTTTCAAAAGTTTTTTCTAAATAAAATTTAATCAAAGATGTGATTGTTATCTAATCTTAACAAATTTCGGGAATTTTGTCGAATCAAGACCGAAGAGTATTTTACAGAATTTCGATCGTTAGACAGTAGGTAGTAGGTACGCCCGAAGTGTCGAAAATTTAGCAAAATTTTAATTGGAAGTATTTTGACAGATTTAAAAAAACTGACAATTTTTTTTAGAGTTGACCATTTTTTCAAGACAATTTGAGTGAAGGAACACATCCTCCCAAAACCACTAGTTTTGCCCTGATTCTAATTCAAATGTAGATGATACATTATTTCAACACATTGCAAGCCTTTCAGAAGTGATTTTTCACCCATTTCAAGGAGTTTCAAAATATGTACTCGAATCTTTATTTAAACGAAATAAATGAAGCATTTTTTCGTGATTTCTTCCCTGCTCTCTCTTTTTCTCTCACTGAAAAAAAAGGTACACAGAAAAAAATCCTCGACGATGGATTCGACAGGTTAAAATCGCTACTTACTGGTAATATCCTAGTATACTCGTACCTTTTCGAGTCGACATTTTCAAACGTACTTTTTCTCGATTACAAAAATTGAAAAAAGTTATAGAACGCGACAAAATGACACTTCGATTTTTTATGGTTCTTCGCCTCTGACAAAAAAGAACGAAGGTGAATGAAAATGATACGAGGGCTTACATAGTGCATTCGGATGAAAACATCGTTTTTATGCGCGATACGTATTCAAATTTCATTCAAGCTTCGATAGTTTTGGTGATAATGAAAGAAAATAGAAGAAAACAGATTGTCTAATAAAACCTTACACCCAAAAAAAAGGGCTTTTGCCGGGCATTCAAAAGGACCTTTTCAAAATTAAAAATGTACGTCTCCCTCCCACGATAAGAAATTCGTTACTTCTACAAACTCGTAAAATATTGTTATACAAATAAGGTTATTAGAAATGAAACCAATTTTTTTCAAGAGCAGAACAAAGACACAATGAGTGTGGCAACAAAAAATACATATTTTTTCACATATCATATTTTTCGGCTCGTTAGTTGAAAAGTTAGAACACTTCTCCAGGAATCACGTCATCTTGAAGAAATTGATGAATTTTAAAAAACATATTTTCACATATTTCGGGCGAAAAAAATGACTGCGAAGTTGGAAAGAACGATGAAATTCAAGCTTTTGAATACCCTTTTTTGCAAACATTTTCGTCTTCGTATCGCTCGGATTTCTTCATTTTGATAAAGTAATGGATATTTTATTTTTAATTTTACGTATAGTTTGTAAGTATATGTACTAAATTTAATAACATTTTTTTGTTTCCAAGACGCTCTCTCCCCCTTAAATTTTCCCTCTATTTTTGCTCAAATCTCAATTTTTCGCTGGAATTTGAAAAAACACGTTTTCACATACAGGATAGCCCATTTATAATGAAAAAAAAACTTTTTGACTGCAAAAATCTCGAAAATTAGGCTCTGTGTAGTAAATTTCTCATAAATGTGGATTTTCTGGCCAAACTGTGATTGCTACGAAAAAAATGCAAAGAATGAAAATTGTAGAGCTTAAAAATCTCTCTCTTAAGAGCTACTAGTTTTTTCTTAGGGGGCTTATTTTCGAGATTTTTGCAGCCAATGTTTCTTTTTCATTCTCAAACCAATCGACCTCGTAAATGGGCCACCTCGTATTTTCAGGTTTTATAACAGACATTTCAACGAAAGAGACAGATTTTTTGGTTGCCCTAGTAATGAGATACGTGCCAATATTCATCACCTCAGCAGGGTTTCCATGAAAGATCTTTCAAATACAAGGTGTCCAACTGGAATTTTTTGGAAATCCATGCTTATATGACTTTTTCCATCACTTTTTTTACATTTCGTTTAAATGCTAATATCCCTGAACTTTTTTACATTTTTTCGTTTAGAGTAACATCCAATTATTGCAGGGTGTCTTACAAATTTTACAAATCAAACTTCAGCGCTTTTCAGCACTTTTTCAAAGGATTTTTTGACGTCCTCAGGAGGATTTTTATCAAATTTACGAGCAACCCCTCTTTTGCTTCCACCATCCATCAATGTATTAATTATTTGTAGGAGTATTAAGAGATTTTTGAAAAAACCTGACGATTTTTTTCAAAATGTTTTTTTTAACGTGTAGATTAGGGTGGAGCGCGGAAAAAAAGCATGCTTCGGATCTAGGCCAAATTCAAGGGAGTGATTCATATTTAGTTAAGGACGAAGCATAGAAAACTTTAGACACCTAGTTCAAAGGGGAGCGGAGCTGAAAGGCCTCAAAAACGGGTAACTTTCGAAAAAAAACGGTTTTTTGCCACTTTTAGGTACTGTTACCTGCGTGGCATCTCGGGCACACCCTTAAAAAGTTGCGGTTTAAGATTCTATACCTCCCCAGGCCATTGACCTCGAAATTGGATACCACTTTTCCTACCACGGGATTAAAAAGTTGCAGATTGGTGAAAAATCTAGATTTCCGAATTTAATAAAATAAAATACCCTACGCTTGGTATCAAAACCGAGCCTAAATGGCTGCTATTGATCCAAAAAAATATTTTGATTAGGAAAATTGAAAAGTTTTTATTACAGTGGGATCAACTTTAAATTTTTGTAAAAAATTGATTTTCATTATGAAAAGTTATAAAATTTTAGTTTTTTATAAAAAAACGAAAATTGGTCCCACTGTAGTAAAAACTTTTCAATTTTTGTAATCGAAATGATTTTTTTGGATCAATAGAAGCCATTTAGGGTCGGTTTTGAGACCAAGCGAGGAGTATATTATTTTTTTTAAATCAAAAATCTAGATTTTTCACTAATCTACAAGCATCGAGGTTCAAAAATAATATGAAAATCAAAATTTTGTCATTTTTAAAACATTTTTTGACATTTTCCCACCAATTTCAAAGAACACATTTTAAAAAACGGAGATAAATCAAATTAATTCTAAGCCAATCTGAATTTTTCAAAATAAAAAGTCAAAAATCTATGACCTTTCAATGACTTTGTAATTTTTTTGCATAATCCACGACTTTTCAATGATTTCTATGACCCCTTTTTGATATCTATGACTTTTCCATGACTTCCAAGACCTAACAGACACCCTGAAATATTAGTTACGAATATTACAAATTCAAAAAAATTTTTATCGTTTAATTTTCGCTCGAATGGCAGGGTTTCGACTTTTGAATTTGAAAAAAATAAGACCTTCAAACTAAAAGCAAGACTTTGGCCGAACTTTTCTGAAAAATAGGTTCCTTCAAGCAAAAAGCAATACTTCTGCAGAATTGGCTGGATCAGCAGAACCGTTAAGACACTCAGAAAAATGAAAACTGATACCACAAATGTCTGCACATATATGTAATCGAGCACTCCATCCAACTATCTTAGATTTCGTCGATTAGTAAACGTACCGCAGGCAAGATACTCGCAATACGAATATGTAGGGCACGCAATACGCGAGCAGACATATTCGATTACACGGAGGTAAAAAAAAAAAGAAGAAAAAAGGTAATAATTATTACGAGTAAATGGCAATGAATATGTCAAGGACGAAGGGATAGGTTAGGTGGCGAACCACGTAAACGAAGAAATCGGCTGGTCGTTTTTCATGAAAATGCGATACATTCTAACTAAAGGCTTACTCTCGGCCGAGGGCGTGAGGTGAGGGGCGGGGGCGGCGTGTACGCGTACGGCGTACGCGCGTCGCACAGCATCATCGCAGCATCCCAGCTTCACACGGAGTGCAGTAGGCGCGAGCGCATGCGCTCGTCGTTTATATATCAAATTCCGACCCTGTATTGATTACAAAAGATTAGACCGAAGAATGGACATCCTCAAATGTACAGAGATACCTTTAGCTAGGTACCGCGACTACCGAGCTAGCCAGAGCCACCTATTCACCTGCATACGCGTAAGATAATACACGTCGCCGTACGCCATCGCCATCGCCACCGCGCCGTACGTACGTACCTAAGTAGTTACGTACGCTATGCTATACGGTCACATGGCCTGCTTTATCTGGCTACTGTCTAGTTCAGACGTTCCATTTGTCAAAAGTAAGATGGCCATTATTTTATACGTCGCACGAGAGCGTAATATACTGTAACGTTCGTAATGACCGGCAATAAGGTCGTTCGTCGTTCAAATTTAAATATTGATAATATTACAACGCTACACGCTCGCACCGACTTCATTGGCTGTATACCGTATACTACATTTATTTACTACCGAGCTATAAACGCGCCGATGAGCGTTATATCGTCACCTAAATAAAAAAAAATTCGCACACACACGCGCGCGCGTGCTACAGCGCGTAAACGATTTATCTGCGATCAACCTGGCAAATGGAAAAGGTAAAATGAAATGAAAAAAAAAAACTCGAACGATGCGAATAAATAAATGCGGTGCCAAGTTTTTCTCGAATGAATAAAATACACTACACGCCGTTAGGTACATCACATTAAACGGCGAACGATTTATATCGTTACTTATTTAGGCAAAACTGTAAACCAACGCAGGTATTAGGCAGCTAGGTACGCGTGGGTACCGTGTAAAGTGTGTAGTGCGTTAGTACTTTTGCAGGCAGTACATTTTTTATGCATTTTTTATTCGCCATCTCGAATTATTTTGCATCCGACTACAGCATTGTTCGCGCTATTTCGAAAAATCAAACGCCTTCTCGACCTTATAAATCGTCAATTATTAACCTTTAAAATACGACAGCCAGCTCGGCGTTAATTCTAAATCGTTCTTACTGCTCGACGACCATCGCGACAAAAAATAAAGATAATAAAGCGCCTCTATCTGCAGAGCGTATCATAGGTGTCACTTTATATCGGAGAATTCGGCTGCTACCTACTTAATGATTTTTTATCCTGTTAGCTTTCGCCCCGAAAACCCGAAAAAAAAGCGTACGGGACTTCATTTTCATTAGAATTCTATTTCCAACCGTTGTTGTTCATTTTCACCCGACCAAAGCTGACATTCATTAACGTAGGTAGACTGCGAAAAGAAAACACACAAGCCAACAGGCTGCCACGCAGTAGGCGAATTTCTCTTCGGCTAGATTTTTCATCATTCGTATTTCTATGTATTTGTATTTCATCGTTACTCTTGAAAATGGTGTCTAACAACTGAAGGAGGCTGTCTAACGGAATCTCGAAACCAAAAAACAGGAGTTCTATAGGATCTTTAGCAATACTTATTCATAATGAAAAATGTATCTCCCCACGCCCCACCCCTCACAAAAAATCATACTTTCACGAAATCACAAAAAAATTGTACGAAGATTTGTAATTTTCAAAAATTAGTTATATTTTGATGTTCAGAAATCTTACATTTTGTTCAATTTTCAGTTTCATTTGAATGAGAGGGTTTCAAATTTGAGAAAACCAGGAGATTCGACCTAATTTAACTCAAAAGGAGGACTTTCGCAGGATATGGAGAGGTTCAAGTAAAAAGCAAAACTTTTGCAAGAAAAGAGCACGCCAAACAGAAGCGTTAAATCGCCTGTGAAGTGAATTCATGATCTTTTTTTGATGAAGTTTTCTAGTCTTTGGCATTTAAATGAAACCTCCTTCTTAAAAAATTATTTTACCATAGAATATGCTTTATCGATAAGTAAAAGAGTAAAACCGCGAAAAACGACCGACATGATTTCGACCGATTGACTTTTTGGACTTGTAAATTCCATCACCCTGACTTTTACGTATTTTGTCAGACTTTTTTGGAGTTGGAAAAATTCTAAGATTTCTACAGGATTTTTGGACTTGGAAAATTTTAGAAATAATGCTGACTTTTAGACATTTTGTCAAACAATCACTTTAGACTTTTTGGACTTGGAAAATTCTAGAATTCACTCCACCTTTTAGACATGTTGTGAGTTGACTTTTTGGACTTGTAAATTTTAGAGATAATGCGGATTTTCAGACATTTTGTCAGACTTTTTCGGACTTATAAAAATTTTAAGATTTCTACTTGGTTTTTTGGGGTTGGAAAATTTTACAGTTGTCAAACAAATGCTGAATTTCAGGCATTTCGTCTGACAAACAATTTGGACTTTTTGAATTTTGAAAATTAAATTTTAAATAGTCAGACTTTTTTGAACTTGAAAATTTTTTTAGATTTTTACTGCCTTTTTGGAAGTAGAAAATCTGACTTATTTTTTGAAATTTGAATTAGAAAAAAAATAAGTAGGTAGGCTGATGTAATAGAAATGATTTGTAAATAGAACAAAGAGCAAAAGCATATCCTATGTTTTCAAATTTTGTGGGTAGTATGAAAATAAGGGGGTGGGGATTCACATTGAAAATTGTGAATTTTTTAGCATAGGATACGCTTTTACCATGGACAATCCCGCGAAAAACCTAACGAAAGTGCTTCACAAAATTTTTCGACAGTGACTTTTAGACATTGTGTCAGCCTTTTTTGGAGTTGGAGAATTTTAGAAATAATGCTGACTTGTCAAACTTTTTTGGATTTAACAATTTTTTAAGAACTCGAATGAATTTTTGGAATTGGAAAATTTCAACATTATGGACTTTATTTCGAAAAATTTCAAATCAGACATTTTCGAATTTGGAAAAATTTTCAGATTTCCAACTTTTTGTACCTGGAATTGGATTTCGAAAATTTTTCAAAAACTCACATTACGAAATTCACTCATGAAAATCCGTTACGCTGACTTCTAGATATTTTGTCTGACTTTTTTGGACTTGGAAAATTTTCCATAATTCAAATTGACTTTTTGGAATTGGAAAATTTCAAGAAAATTCTAAATATCACGACTTGATGGACATGAAAAATTCAATGAGCAAAAGCATATCCTATATTTTATAGTTTCATGGGTAGTATGGAACTGACATAGCGGGGACTTCTTTCTTCTTACTTTCTTTTTTACTACTTCGAACCCTTTGAATAAATGAGAAAAATTAGCTCTTTTGGTCATACTCGTACAGATTTAAGAAAGAGACTGTATCTGAACCACTTTGAAGATTCAAAAATTGAAAAAAAATGATCGAATTTTGATCGTCGAACGTCTTTTTTGGACAAAATTTTCGTCCAATACAGATCAATTAAAACTCACTATATATAATTATTTAGAATATAATGCAACTAAGTTTTTCAACTCACCAAAAATTCGAAGAATTTAAAAACTGGAATCACCATGTGATATGATACGGCAACTGCAACGAACACACGATATCGAAACTGATCAGGAACGACACACCACCGAAAGAACATCGACGATTGACAAAAAACCGAAAATCATCACATTAGTACCGAATACAAACATCGAAAATCGACCGAATACCCGAAAAATGTCACCGGTGACATCACTACGTCGAGAAAACCGCACAAGGTCCGACTAATTAAGCATAATTATTCAACTACAGAGTATTCTTTGTTTTTATATTCCTAGACAAAATTTTACTTTCGGTTGAAAAAATGATTCAGTCCTAACGGTCGTCAAATCCTAAGATAGAATTCCAAATTCACCTGGAACATGTATAAATAAAACAAATTGTCAATTAACAATCATATTACTGTGCAAATTTTCAGTTGGTCTACCATTAAAAAAAAAAATTGCGTAATTTTCTACATCATGATTGTACATTTTACAAAATATTAAAAAGGATGAGGATCAAACACCTAATAACGTTTCAAATCTTTGAATAATTATTTCTAACATTTTGCAGAACACTATAGGTACTCGTCCATAATTCTGAACGACGCTTCATCGTGTCCAGCAACGATCTAATCATCACTGTCATAAATATCGACGGACCAAAAACACGAAAAAACTGTACTTTTCCAAAGAATTACGCTCGATAAACCCTCAAGTTACTCACTTGTTAGAAGAGAAATTCGTCTAAAACCAAAGTTTTTTCTCAACAACGAATTTTCTTTCTTTTATAGTTCTAACGCAGAGAAATGAAGTGTATGAAATTTCAACTTCTTCTGCGACACAAAAAAAAAGGATAACGTTATAATAAGAAAAAAATATCAGCACATTTTGTGACATTCGGGTCGCTGGGCTGTCGTCATTAGCGAATATAATTAACTTTTCATAATATATAATACGCATTACGATACGCAGTCTAAGTGTATGCGGATGATTCTGACCCTCTCCCGAGATCAAAAACAAATAGGAAACTTTATTTTGAAAAATTATCCGCATTTATGGATAGGTAGGTATATTTTTCGCCCGATGGTTCGTTTCTTCGTTTCTTTTCTTGATCCAATTGTAGTATAGCTATTTTCGTATCATGTGGTGAATACGCGAGTTTTCACCACTTGATACGAACAATATTTTTCAGAGAACTGCATCGAAAATGCGATCATTCACGTTCGTATTATGTGACGAAAATGGCATTTACAATGAATTAATTGCTTAAAACTAATGAAAACAGACGAATGTCTAAAATCTGAGATGATCTCTCGGGACCACTGGTTGTGACGTCATTATTGCTTGTCTTTGCGTCGTTGACGAGACGTCTTCCGTTAGTAAATATGAGCAATTTTTTTTCCAAGTCTTATCAGTGTGCGGATTTCTTTTTCGTTCGTTTATTTTCAATTACTCTTTTCCTACAACTTATGTTTGTCGTTGGGCATTTCGTTTTTATATGTTTTTGTATTAATTATTCATTTTTTCGTGAAAATAAACGTACATAACGTCATGCATAATTGCATAACGTTGGTAATACACGCAAAAACTTGGCAATCACAATTGAACGAGTGGATTAGTCGTTTTAA
>FIZU01031384.1:0-12512 GCA_900064475.1 Pseudococcus longispinus
TCATTGCGTCATGTTGTGCTAGACACTAGTACTTATAACCCCCTTTAGGTGTTGGAGTCCAAAATTGAACCTAACGGCCAGAAGGTCGCGATTTTGCAATTACCCCAATTTTGCAATTACCCCACTACACCTTATATCAAAAAAATTTTTTTCAATAAATCACAATTTCTGTTGAAAAATAGTACTTAGTTTTTTCAGAAAAACATGATTTTTTTAGATTAATCGATTATTCAAACAAAATAATCGATTAGTAATCGATTGTGCCAAATTTGAAATAATCGATTAATCGATTAAAAACGATTAATCCCACATCACTATTTTTAATGCCTTGGTTTTAATTCAACAGTGTTAAATTCATCGTACCTATTTGGAAGATGAATAGAAATTTTAATTTTTTTTTTCTCGATCATGCATTTCTAAGCAAAAAAGTCAGGAAAAATAAAAATTCACTTACGAGTTGGGAAATTTTCAATTTTTACTCCAATATCACTAATATCAAATTTGTTTTTTTCCTGATACCTACTTACTAACTTCGTCACATCATTCTTCACCATTGTTGATTGAGTACGTGTATAGTTATGTAGGTAGGTACCTATGTATTTGTCATAAAAGTTTACATTATTATTGATGACTTCAGTACATGATTACAATCTGAAATGAAACTGATTCATATAGATTTCCACTGTTTACTTATTTACCGAGTTTGAAACAAAATTTTCCGTAAAATTTCCCCAATTCACCTTATATCTAATTTATTTGTTTGTCTACAGAATACCTCTACATCAATTACTGACCGAAAATGGAGAAATCGACGAAACCAAAGTTTTGGTTCCTTGGTAATAAATATTTTAATTACATTCCATAATTAATTACCTAGTCTTATATGACCCCTTTACTACTGTTTTTTTTGTTTTTTTATCGAAATAGGTATTGACATTAAACCACATGAAAATGAAATTCTGCGACAAATCGATTCGAGTGGCAAAATATCGTCAAAAATTACACGCATCCAAAGTAAAACTGCGTCACATAATCGCAGATCTGCAAAGGTTGGAACTTGTGGCCATAAATGACCAAGAACAATATCGCAAAAGCCTAGTCCAGCTTGAAGAAGAAGTAATCGATGCGAAAACTTACTGTACGAATAATCCTGCTGAAAAGAATATACCACAGTTGGTTATCCAAAACGACTGGGCTGATGTTGATATTCGCAATGGTCGTGAAAAGATTAATCAAACTGAATTGGATTTAAATAAGTGGAAGGTAATTTTTACAAATTGAAAAATATCTAATTTCGTGTCGAATATACGAATATTTACGTTATTAATCCTTATTTCTTTATTTTTGACAGAATTCAATCACTCCTGCGGAGGACATTTTGAATGAATCTTCACACGCAGATGAACCAGCTCAACTAACGGTACAGCTTTACAACATAAACGATTGTGGTCCAATTGAAGAGGTATTTTTTTGACTTCCTCGAGTAATACATACTCATATATCTACATTACAGTACCTCATGTGTTATTAAACAATTTTTTTTTAATTCACAGAACTGCTCAATCGACTTCGAAAATGCTTATAAATGTTGCATGTGCTCGAAAGAAATTGATTGCGTTCTTTACAAATGTGGGCACCAGTGCTGCTGCTCAACTTGCGCTCTTGAAATTCAAAAAGGAAGAGATGGAAAATGTCCGGTATGTCATTTGACTTTTCGAAAAATTATCAAGACTTATTATGTTTAAGGGTGTAACTTTAGCTTCTAGGTACCTAATACTTCGTTGAAAATTTTTTTTTGTTAAATTCTATGCTTAAAAAATTATGAACATTTTTTTCAATCAAATGATTTTAAATTTATAAATTGAACCCATTTTATGTTTTTACCTGCGTATTTGTTGAATGTAAATATTATTGATCTACTTAATTAGAATTAATTTTCAGTATTTTAAGTAATTCTCACGGTGAAGGGTGCTAAATCGGGGTGTTTTATTGTACCGAAATCTATAGGTATATTTTAGATGTTCCTTTATTTTTTAAACCTATTTTTTATTTCTATGTTATAATTTTGTATTTATGATTTAACATTTTATCCGACATTTGTTATTCGAGTATTTTATAGTTGTATTTTATTGTTTCGGTTTTAATTACGAATGAATTCCTTTTCATAATACACTTTATTATCATCAACTTATACTTGCATTTTTTAAATTTAATTAACACTTGACAAAAAATGTTTGCAAAAATATGTATATTTCCTACATTAATGTACAACATAGCACATGGTGAATGAACTTGAATCGTAAAATAAGAAGTAAGTATCCTCAGCGTTTTCAAAAAATTTTTACTTCACTTTTCAAATTGAAAAAAAAGTAAGTATATCAAAGTAAATCCTATCAGGAAGTTGGTTCTTGAGTTTGTACGAATTTTCAATTTTTCCACGATGCAACAGTTCTGAAAATTCAAGTTTCAAAATGCATACATGAAGTAGGTAAGTACCTATACGAGTATATTACATTTTTAGAATACCGTTGAAGGTAAAAAAGTAAATTCTGTTATTAAAATATCAATACATGAGTACGTAACTAATTCAAAAAATGAAACTTAACATTGGTAATTGGTAAAAAAAATTACCCAATTTCAAAATCATCGATATCTTTGCCATTTTTGAAAATGTCGAGTCTTTTTTTTTTGGAAAATTGGAGGGAAAATCAAAAAAAGTTTTTTTGGTGCTCAGACTTGAACCCAATATTTTGGAAATGGGGTTCAAAATTTTGAAATTTTCAAAACTTCAAAAAAAAACATTTTTAATTTTTTTAATTTTTATAATTTTTTTGCGGATAGTTAGTCGTATTGTTACCATAAAAGAGAGAAAAAAAATTGCCAAATTTTTCTGGATTTTTTAAAGGTATTCAAATGATTTTTGTACATGGTTAAAATGGTTATTTTTGAGAATGTCCCGAAATTGAGTAAAAAAAAATTACATGCTGTTTGATTAATATTAAAAGGGTTCAAGATGAGCCTCGACGCCATTTTCCTTTTTTTAGCGGGTTTCAAATTTCATTTATCAGGTAGGTAAGTACATGATTATTTACTTAATCTGATGTTACGAATTTCTCAGCAATTTGAGAACCCCTAAAAATGGAAAATGGGGTCGAGGTTCGTCTTAATGGTCTGATGGGCATCTGGAGTCAAAATGGAAACCCTAATATCGATCAAACCATACGTAATAAGTTTTTTTATTCAATTTCAAGATTTCCTCAAACACAATCATTTTAAATCCGTGTACAAAAATCATCTAAATAGTTCTAAAAAAAATCCAGAATTTTTAAAACCTCTTTTATGGTAACAATACGACCATCTCTCCACGAGAAAACAAAGAAAATTCCGAATTTTTTTTTTCAATTTTTTAAAATTAAAAAATTTTGAACTTATCTGCAATATTAGTTCGAGTAGAAGGCCCAAAAAAAATTTCCACGATTTTTTGACGTCATCCAATCATTCTTTTTGATCTCCAATTTTCCAAAAAAAAAATAAAAAGTCAAAGATGATAAGATAATCTGCCTTAGTACCTAGGTAGTTACCTACCTACTAGCTATTGTAGGAATAGGAACTTATTGGAAATCACACATTATTTCCTTCTAAACTTCTAATTATTCTTTATCGAAATGGTACAGTTGACTATCATATTTATCAAAGGATATTATTGTGGGTACCAAAATAATTTAGGTACC
Source organism: Pseudococcus longispinus (assembly GCA_900064475.1). NCBI lineage: Eukaryota > Metazoa > Arthropoda > Insecta > Hemiptera > Pseudococcidae > Pseudococcus > Pseudococcus longispinus. The sequence goes on from FIZU01031384.1 coordinate 3,732, forward strand.
TACATGTTCTGAGTAAGTATGTTACTAATCCCGTAAAACACATTTTTTGTTTTTGAAAATATTTACCAAAACCTCGAAAAAAAAGTTTCCCAAATTCGATGCTTTCTTCTTTCTCTTCCCACTTTTAATTCAGCGATTGAATCTTTCAGAGATTTTTCCCCTTTCAAAATCATATTCACCTTCCTTAAATTCTATTTTGTAAAGGGTATAGCCGGGTAAGCATGGTGTTTTGGCCCCCGACATCGATTTTGACGAAACCTATGCCAAAAGGTCAACCATAATAAGAAAAAATTTTGGACCCCTAGCGCAATTATTTTGGGGGGAGGTGCCAAAATGTATTTTTTAGTCTTGATTTTCTACTTTTTCGCCAAATGCAGATAGAAATGTTGCGTTTTATCTAATGGATTCTAGGGGGTGAGAGAGAACCCCAAAAAAATTTTTCAACATTTTCGGGTCATTTTTCACCGAGTTATGGATTTTTAAAAACTTTGAGCCGCCATTTAGTAAAAAAGTTTCAGAGGTACAGTCGCCATTTTTTTTTTCAGAAAATGTATCATTTAGTCATAATTCTACCACATTGATTTCAAAAGCTTGCAGTCAATGCAACATAGTCAAAGAAACAAAAAGTGAGACCCGTCGCATCAAATGAGAGCAGATATGTCACTTTTCCACGGCGCTCTCGTGGGAAATGCAGTGTTCGCGGGCGCTACGCTCCACAGTGAGAATGTAAAATAATGTAGGTAGAAAAAATTCAAAAATATGGCTATAGGGACTTTCAAAAGTGCTGAATTCATTTTTGAAGTTATTTTTACTGAAAACTTCAAAGGACGTGGGGGGGAGGGGTCGAAAATTTCAAAATGTTCATGTGTGGTATCAAAATCCATGGTTTTTAACCACTTTAATTTTTTCAAGATTATTGTGACCGAAACCCCCCAAAGGATGTTGGGAGAGAGGGGGAGGGGGGAACTCTAAATTTTCAAAATTTCTATCTAATATCTGCATGAAATGAAAGCGGAAATTTCTGAACTTTTCATCTTAAACCTTCTGATACCCACCAAATTAATTTTTATACAAAGTATGTATTTTAAATGAAAGGTCTAAAAATTCTTCTTCTGGAGGTTCAATATGAAAAATCCATAAATTTCGTCTTTCGTTCTATAAATTGGTGGGGAGAAATGCCAAAATTTGATTTTAATCCGGATTCTAATTAATAAAAAATTTTTTACTGTTGAATTGATGCTAGTCCACATTTTTTTTAACCAAATAAGGGGAAAATATGAAATTTTACTTTCTTTGATTTGTTGAGTTTCACGCAAAGAATTCATTGGATAATTGAAAGAAAATAATTCAATTTTGAAAAGATCAAAATCGTAAAAATTTCACATGAAGTAGGTACTCGTATTTGGTACCTACTTACCGATGAAAAATAACTAGTACATTATATTCGGTGACCTTTTTTCTAATTGTATTATCAAATTTTGACTTTTGAGAAACAATAAAAAAAAGAATCTCCATTGACTTCAGACTTCCTCCTTCAAAATAATTTCGCCATTTCTTCTCAAAAATCTGACATTATAATAAATTATTGGATAACTTTTTTTCCTACCAAAGTGACAAGATGTCCTCCCTCCTCCAACCCAATACTCAATACCGTTCAACTTGTTCCATCGGAATAATAATCCCGAAATTCATTAATATTCAAGAAATTAAAATCAGTACCAATGGAAGATGTAAATTGGTGGAATTTTTTTTGTAAAAGGAAAAACAACACGACGACGTGGAAACGGACTAAGTTAATTCATCGAGTAAACACGAATAAGTGTTTTAAATGTTGACAATTCTTATAGAAATCAGTTGAAATTTCCGGGTTTGGGCATTTGGCGTAACAATACTGGCGTCGAGATTTTGCTCGCAAAGCGAAGAAGAAATCGTATTTCGTTAGCAGAATACACGACGATAAAACGAAGACCGGTCGAGAACGAGGTGCGGAGTCGCAGTCGGTTGAAAGGGCGTTTCTACGCTTTTCGTTATTCTAACAAACGTATAGTTTTTTTCACTTTTTGTTCTAAATGGGCAATTTTTTAATTTTTCTACTTTAAAGTACCCACTTCATCTTTCAAGTTAGGTAGTTACTTGTCGTGTGTACTTTTACCAAACCACTTTACAGTCTAGTATTATACTTTACTCTTTATGCATTTCAGATTCCGGAACCGAGATAAAAAAGAGAGAAAACTCGATTCGAATTTCGAATTTACCTCAAAAAGGTATATCTTATTTCCGTATTGCTTTTTTTGGCCCCATTTTCATTCATCCAAATCTTCAAGACAAGAGATGCCTATCGTTGGATGTCGACGGTGCACATCAAACGGTATTACGTTGCCAATCGTATCGTAAATCAAAGCCTAAATCCGTTTAGCGAAAATCAGCCAACATTTTAGTCGTTATGCTCAGCTGGCATAAAATCCATGCTTTTCTCCCCTTTCACCCTGTTAAACACAACACAAAACGTAAACAAGGCAACCACCAGTTGACGAGTGTTCTCGGTTCCGTCTCATTAAATTCGTATTGTAGTCGCCGGATCGAGCGAAGGAGTCGAGCAGAGAAATCGTCGTGGTTTTTCATACAAATGCAAATACGCCATATTTTAAAACAAAAATTATAAAATATTTTATTTCACCTTAAATTCATCTTAGCGCAATTCGTATTATACATCAAGTATACAACAATAGCAGTAACGCTAATTTACGTCAATTTTTCACTTTGTTAACTTAAATAAATTTGAAAAAAAAAACAATTATACAAATATAACAAAAAAATTTAGAAAAAAAAAACAAATCTAAACATATTTGATATATTAAGAAAAATTTACTCGCGAAACGTGTTTTTTTTCGATCGAGATTTGTGAAACAAAATGTCTAATACATTAATAAATAAACACGAAAAAAAAAGAGAAATATAAATTAAGAAAAAATGAAAGAAAATCTCAATACATATTACGTTGTCGACGACATTTCTTTTTAAAGAAACATTCGAAAAATTTCAATTTAGAAAACGCTTTACCATACACAAAAGAATGAACCCCGCATAAAGCTGCTTAATTTCTGACAAAAATGGGAAGAAAAGAGAAAAGAACGCGTAAGGAAACAATCACGACAAAAAATATATAACACAGATTAGTCATATAATTCGTTCACTTGAACAAAGAAGGAAAAAATCCTTTATCGAAAAGTGGCGTTTATATAGTTTTTTTCATTTCCTACAACGAACAATACAAACATTTCAGTTCTTATTTCCTATTATCAAAAAAAAAAAAAAATGAGGAAAATGTTTTTTTTTTTTTACCAAAGAGTAAAAAAAACATTAACTATAACCCGATTACGCCACGTTGAAAAATAATTTTAAAATCCAGCCATTAAAAACTCGATCGAATAGGTTTTTTGAAATTATTCTACTCACATGTATCTACACTAATAACAAAATACAGAGAATTCGCATCCGCCTTTCGTGAAATAGAAAGGGGGAAAAGAGGGATAGAGAGGGGGGAAAGAGCATGTAAAATTACATCGTACAAATTCACCCTTTGCAAAAAGCAAGGGTGGCCTCGAATTACCAAACAAAAAGAATATATTTAGAACAGTAATGTACTCATTCCGCCCATTTCGCTTTGTTCTTTCACAAATATTTCGAAATACTGGTATATAATTGTTACAGCTAGCAATATTCCGGTTCCAGAACCGATGGCGCCCATGAAATCGGCCAATACCGATAATGCTCCAATACACAAACCTCCGAAAGCAGCCGCAGTTGGCACGTAACGATTCAGCTCGTGAATCATCGAGTTATCCCTGTGACCACACATTACCATTTGTTGTTCTTTCAGTTGTTTGGCGACCTAGAAAAAATGATACGGGTAGAATTAATATACAGGCGTGATTAAATATTCGAAGAATCAAAACGTAATGATAATTGGAGGAAATAAAATTAAAATTATTTTTTGAAATTGGGAAAAAAATAAATACAAAAAAATTCAATTTTTTCTCCAATTAAGATTTCAAAAATCCAGCCTAAGAGATTTTTCGTCTGTCAAAAAATTTCTGAAACCACTTTATGCTTTTTTTTAGAACTCATCAGACAAAAAGGTAAAATTACTAGAATATTCAAATGAAGATGAGAATGACCAACATTGAATTGAATTAAAATACCTAAAAATTATTTTTCATTTGAAAAAATAAAACTGAAGCCTATTAATCTCAAAAATTTTAAACTTTGAACCCTGAAAAAATGGCACAACGAAACAAAATCATCAGTCAAATCATACGTACATCTTTGGCCGACGATCCGCTAACTTCGATCCAAGTTTTTGAGAAAAATGCACAAGATCCGAGCATAAAAATGATGTATAAAATGGCGTGAATAGGATCTTCCAAAATATGGCCTAAATTCTCAGGAGGAGACAAGTAATAGCAAAGGCCACCGACTGGATATGCTCTAGCCGGGCCACCGCCTCCAACATCAGCCCAAACGCCCAACAAATTAACTAAAAAGTTACCTTGGAATTTCACAGCTAACATCTGAAATTATAAAAATAATTTTTTTAATAACTTATACTCGAAAACACATAATTAAATTCGAAGGGAAGAATCGAATACGTACTTGGGAAATGACGTATAAATTAGAAACTAAAGCTGATTGTAAGATGATTGGAATATTAGAAGTATAGAATAACTTAATAGGATAGCTGCTGTGTTGACCTCTGTATCTGGCCGATTTGATCGGTAAATCTACTCTGAAACCCTGCATTTCACAAAAAAAAAAATCAGTATTATTTCGTGTCCGGAATTACTGATAGTAAATCATTAAAACACGAATATTACTTGGAAGTAGATAACGATGGCGAATACAAGCACAGTAGCTAATAAATTCATCAAATTAGGTAAATTCTGTCGGTAGAAAGCTTCACGTAACGCTCTAACTTTATCTTGTCTTGTAGCAAGTAAATGGAATAAGGCGATCACAGCTCCTTCGAATTCCGTACCACGACCTACATATCGAAAAAATGATAAATTTGTCGTAAAAAGCTACACATCGTACTCCAGATCAATCTATGTACTCACCGGTATTCATCGTAGCAGGACTGAATGCTTTCCATACAATAGTTTCGCAAATATTAGTAGCAATGAAAAGTGATATTCCAGATCCTAATCCGTATCCTTTTTGTAACAATTCATCGAGAAGCAGAACGATCAAACCAGCGACGAATAATTGAATGATGATCAATAAACAAACGCCAGCTCCGATTTCCGATGGATCTCCGTACATGCCGGTCATTACGTAAACAATAGCTTGACCGACAGTAATGACCATACCAAAGACTATAAAAAATCAAACGTTGAACGATTGCTGCGGCTTAATCGAATGTAAATCCAAACACTTACGTTTTTGCGCTCCATTAAAAAGTGCTCTATCTTTAGGCGTATCGCCTACTTCGATAATTTTAGCTCCGGCTAGCAGTTGCATAATGAGTCCAGAGGTAACGATTGGAGATATACCTAATTCCATTAATGTACCTCGATTCGAAGCTAGAATTACTCTTATCCAGTAGAAAGGATCGGCTGAGTCTGATGACATGATGCCAAAAAGAGGAATCTGTGAAATAAATCTCGAATCAGTACATGAATTTTTCAAAACAACGATCTATTTTCATTTCACTATGAAATACTTACTTGACAACATACTAAGAAAATAAATAAAGTAATAGCTGTCCATAGTACTTTTTCACGGAACTGAATCTATAAACGAAGCAAAAATTAACTTTTACGTCACCAAATTGAATACTGCGTTAAACATACGAAGAGAGAGGATCTTACTTTACGTTCCGGTTTGGCTATTTCAGGCAGTATACTACAAAAAGGTTTAATAATTTCCAGGAACTTGACTGAAAAGAAGATGAGAAACACGTAAGTGAGATTACTTTGGTAAAATTGATAACCTCAGAAGTGGAACAAAATTGCCACATAATAGATTAGGTTCGAAGAGTATGGATATTGAAAGATTCTAGAGATTTTTCAAGATTTATGGAAAGAAATGCGAAAATATGAAAGAAGGTGGGTTTAAAGAGTGTTGTTAATACATTTTCATCGAATTGAGGGCATATAAATATTAAATACGATTGGGATCTAGATGTTTGTTTAGGATCTCTGGGAGAATTGGAATCATCTTTTGAATTATCAATAAACATAAATGCCGATAAGTACGATTAAAGGTAAAAGAATACTTACAACCCATGATGCTTAAAAATTAATTAAATCACTAAAATAATACAATTTATTCACAATTCATGAAATACCGTTACAATCACCAAAACTACAGTAAAGAACCGCACCGAAGTAGCAAGAAGCTTCACGCAAGCAACTTTAGCTACGAAATTGTTCACGCAACGTTCGTGATTACTACATTCAGAAACAACGAAGCAAAACGTGTAGAAATGCAGAGAAAAAGCAGTGCACAAAGAATACCCACAACGCCACATTGGCATTTTTTTTGGTCATGAATAATAGTTTTCTGTTTGGCCAAGAATAGCGGTAGTAACAGAAAGTTATAAAATTGTTCATTTTTTATTTTTTTTAATTATTGTATTTGTAATTGTATATTCTAATTTCTATTGTTTTGTTTTGATTTGTAATTTCGAATATGGACAATGATTTCATCAATATTTTTAAATTTCCATCGTTCATCGATAATCATCATAGTTTCTTGATTCATAAAAAAAAATCAATAAAAAATAAAAATAGGACCGTAATATTTCTTTTTCTTCAAATATTCAATTTAATAGAATAATAAAGTATAAAATGATATGAAAGACTACACAAAAATTAGGCACCGGGCACCAACGCCATATTTTTTGCATTTGTGATAATCAAATGAACATTTTCTACGAATAAGTAATACTTAATATAAAAGAAAAGAACTATCACAAAAACACACAATAAATAAATTATCGTTCTAAAATGAAATGAGGAAAAGTCTACGAGTATGGTTTGGTAAGTAATTAAGTAAATAACAAACAATTATAAAAAAATGGTCAAAAAAATTAAAACAAGTATCCAATATCACAATATAGCAGGCTTCTTGAATATAATTTATTTGAGATTAAAAATGAGTGGATATCTTTAGCTCTTCGACAGATATTTTGCCTAAATGTCTGTGGACTCTGTACCGAGCTAAATCAATTCTGGCAATAATTCCCACGACCTGAAATAATAAAGTTTATTCATTCATACGTCATTATGTACCTATTTACGTAATTCCTATCATATTTTAGTAGAAGAAAATTACTTACTTCATTGATATCGTTTATCACAATTACATGACGCAAGCCCAAGGCACGAAACAAACGGAAAACCCGCGGCAAAGATGTCATCTGAAATTAACATTCGAAATTAATATATTGTCCGACCGTCCGTCCAAAACAGGAGAGTAGTTATTGACAACGCAGAGGTAGGCAACAAATACACGTCGGTTACTCAAACTATTCATGTACGAGACATTTACCATGGTAAATAAATAAATAATGGCACCGTTTTTTGTATTTCACTCTATTTCAAAAAAGGAGGCAAAATTTCAATTGCGTTATATTTTCAGCATTTTAAGAACCACTCAAACGTATAACTTTTTTCCTATCCTTGTGTTGTCAAAAACTGCCATCCTATTTTGAACTCGAATACTTTTAAGTATTTTCGTTTTCTTTGTCAATAAATCACCATGAAACTTACATGTTGAACGACATACGGAGACGGATTCATGAAAGGACTCAAGTCTATGCTGTAATTGCGTTCTTCATCGCTGATATGCACATCCTAAATGTGATTTTATCGTTAATATATTTCATAGGTGGAAAACCAAATACCAAATTTGAATTCCTTACTCCAATATTGGGATATCGAGGATATTGTTTACGGAAAACGTCCACAGATAATTCATTAAAATCCCAAGCCACTTCGTTAAAAACCTTGTTTTTCAAAAGAATGATGAGTTGGTGTCGTAAAATTAAACCTCGTAAACGTCCATTGGGTCTTGGTTCATTACTGTCATCATCCTGCGAAAGGAAAATAGTCTAGTTGAATCAATTATCTTGAATTTTACGATTAGAAAACTTTTTTACCAACCATTCGTCTTTCGTTAGGATCAACAACTACGAAACCGTGGTAAGACTCCCTTTTTAACGTATCTACAATATGACCAACATTTTCTACTACTTTGAAAGTAATAACAGGGTAACTCATGACTTCATTGGCGTAAATATTCGAAGATAAGGGCGGAGGTTCCCACGGTAATAAGGGTATTCCATTCAACTGAATGTGTATATCGTATAAACCCTAGAAAAAAACCCACATATGTTAATTAATGATTAGAGCTTTGAATTTTATGAAATTGTATATTTGTCTGCGGTGAAGAAAAAGTCAATATTTCAAGGATCTATAAAATTCATTAAATTTCCTGACGAATGAGCCCAATTTCATCTTGCATATTTTGCATCTTTTTGGAGTGAAAATGACATATTTCAGCGTATTTCGACAATTATCGTTTTTTTTGCATATTTTGAGGTTTGACCAAAATTAGACCGAAATAATTTTTTTCTGCCAAAATTGCAAAACTATAAAAAATTCCACCGAAAAGTGTTCAAATTTGAATAAAAACTGTTTTTTTGATTATTTCTGCTCAATTTTTGATTTAATTTCAATTTTTTATTGTTTACGCATTTCAGTTCAAAAAATCCTTTCC
>FIZU01031387.1:0-21462 GCA_900064475.1 Pseudococcus longispinus
GGGGGGGGGGGGGGGGGGGGGGGGGGGGGGGGGGTTTCGGGGGCTTTTTTATAATCCATTAGTCATGAATACTTCAGTCCGTATGTTATCTTCAGAAAATTACAACATTTAATTTTTTGGGGACACCTTGTATATATTGATAGTCGTTTTTGCGCCACCCGTTAACGTTAAAAGAAAAACGAAGGAAGAGGTTTTGTAGCAAATTTTGTCTTCTTTAACGTTTATTTGAACTTTTTTTTGATCAAGAGCACGGCAGAAGTGTTATAAGCCCTAATAGAGAAGGGGGGTTCGCGGGGGTCCACATAGGTGACGCATCGGGGAAGCGGAGGGGTTGGCAATCTTTTTGGGATCCGTGGTGAGTCATCATTCGCATACATGCAGTTTTTTTCGAAATTATAGCTTATTCGCAAAACGAGGAGGCACTTGGGATTTTTTCCACTCTGTATACTTTGACGAATGTTTTTGCGCCACCCGTTCACTTTTCGAAAAAAATGAATAATACCTTTTTTGTTGCAAATTTTATATACTTCAATTTTAGTTATGTTCATTTTTTCATTTTCACACATATTTACAGAGTTACGGGCAAAAAATCGCGTGGAGGTCTTTTTGGGTTCACATCTAGGGGACTTCTCGAGGGGTGAGGTTCGGGAACTTGTTAGTGATTAATCAGGACGTCGAAAGGAATATTTCAAAGCAAAAAAAAATGCAATCAACACCATTGTTTTGGTCTAACTTTAGGGACTGGACTATACAGGGTGTTCCGGGAATCGTCTGCCAAACTCGAGATTTGGATATAACTGAGTACCACTAACAAAAAACTTGAGGTAGGCAATACTTTACACAGGAGTTTCTTGTTGCAAAAACTCCTTCAATTTAAAAGATAGGCACACCAATGTAATGAGATCTTTTTTTGCTTTTTCGATGGGCTATCCGCTTCTGGCGTCGGAAAAATTTTTGAACGCAGGGTTGCCAACCGATTTTGCTGCTGATTTTAAAAGTTTTGTAGCTCCTGCATTTTTTAAACTTAGGCACCATGTGTACATGAAGTTTTTTTTTAGTGGTACCCTGTTGTTTCCAAATCTTGCTTATGGCAGACGATTCCCGGAACACCCTGTATTTCCAAGTGGCAGGAATCTCAGGACTACGACGACTTCTTTCTATTCAGGAATGAGATAGATGTCTCAGAATGCAATGGAGTGAGGGGGGAGATGGACAAGAAATGAATTAATCGTATCGATATATTATGATTCCCTTCTTACCTTTTCGCCTGTAGTTTCCATCAAATCCAATCCAAGTAAGCCGATCTACAAGTATACGAGGAATTCATGCCAAACTGCAGTGAAAATATAATTTTTCTGGACCGTACCATCTGTGAAATTTCAACAACAATTTTTATTATCTTGAAAGCAAAAATTGGTATAATATGGTGCAATGTAGAAAACATCGCTAAATAAATCAACTTTGTGCTCGAATAATCATATTAAGAAAAAAAATTCATCCGCAATCGAATAAATAATCTGCGTACGAATAGGTCTAAGTATTACATAATTTTAAAAAACCCACGTGACCGATGTATTTTTAGTGTTCCATCGTTGTTTTTTTTTCAACACCCGAAGCGGTGCAACATTTCTATAGGCTGTCCCAAACAAAACCTACCTATTTAACTAAATAATCAACGTAAATTTTCGTTTTTAACATAAATTCTAAATACTCGTAATCTGAATTAATACGTCGTGTGCATCCAAATATAACTTTTCCCCGCATCCCATGCGATTGCATTTTACTGATAAGGTATCATCTAATTTATGATAGACTATAATTCACTATCACTACGACGCCTTTCAAAATCAATAACCAAATATTCATAATCAAAACATACAAAGTTATTGGTATCTTTGCTCAAGGACGTTTCTTTCACACTTCGAAGCTGGATATATTGTGAGCAGCATCAGTTCGCTAGTTACTAGTCAGATGGTAATAGTCTAAATTGCTACCTGCGTTTCGAAAGCTTCATCTTATTAGTTCATTGTACCTTTATTCGCGATATGAGTTTTCTCGGAAGTGTGGTGCTTTTATTGATTACGTTTTTTTGCTACGTTTACTGGCGGTTCAAAAAAGCGCACGAATTTTTCGATAAAAATGGAATACCCTATTTGAAGCCGACCATTTTCATTGGAAACATGGGTGACGCGGTGATCAGAAAGAAACCAACATCGGTGCTACAATTGGAAATGTATCAGAAACTGGAACCGCACAAATTCGCCGGATTTTTCAATTTTCATTCGCCTACTCTCATTATCCGCGATCCCGAACTCATAAAGCGCATATTGATCAAAGATTTCGATCATTTTTGCGATCGAGATATTAACGCGAGTACCGAAGTGGATCGGCTTGGTAAACATTTGTTTGCTTTGAAAGGTAGGCATTTGAAGATGCATCTTCTGCTGTTATCACCTAGGTATTATAAATAGATCAGTGTAAGATGTTGGAACGAGAAAAGCTGAGTATACTTCTTTTTTGGAACACGATCTGACAGTTTCTCGAATTCGTTTTCCCAAAATATAAACTTTCACAAATTTTTTTCCCAAATGAATAAATACCAAATAAATTTGAAATTTTTAACGGTTATGAAAGCTGCAATGGGACATTGTGAGGGGTTGGTCACAAAAATCCAATTCTGTTCCTTGATCTTTGTATCTGCTGTTTGTATTCCAATGTATTTTTTTAGTTTGTAGCCAGCTAAAGCTACGAGTTTATAAGCTTGGAATTGCCAGCCTTTTCTTCTTCGACATTGTTAATCTCAAAAAATTGTTTAAAATTTAAAAATGATGAAATAGTGCAACTGGATGAAAAACTTCATTCGGAACATCACAATTTTTCATTTTTTGAGCCCCGTAGGAATGACCAATTGAGTCAAGAAACATGTCTTCATTACAATTCGAACCCTCTGAACCCGAATTCGAAAGTTCCACATAGGAAGTAGGGAATTCTCGCAATTTCCAGATTTACTCAGCGAAAAATGTTTGATTTTTGCTGAAATTGGTAACATTTTTCCATTTTGAGAACATCCCTTCCTCACTTGAGGGCAGAAAAAAAATTGTAGAATAAAAACCGACTGATTTTTCACGTTCTACAACTGCGGCGTTTCGACATGGATATGTCGGAGGTCAATCTGAAAATTTTTTCCATTTTTTGTGCATTTTTCGTGTCTATAAATTACGTCACGAAATTCCTTGACGATGACTTAGACATTTTGTCGAACTTTTTTGAATTTGGAAAAATTTTCAGATTTCCATTGACTTTCTGAACTTTGAAAATTTCAGAAATAATACTGACTTTGAGACATTTTGTCAGACAAACAATTTAGGTTTTTTGAACTTACAAAATTGACTTTCAGACATTTTGTCAGACTTTTATGGACTTAGAAAATTTTTAAGAACTCAAATTAATTTTTGAATTTGAAAAATTTCAATTTAATGGACTTGAAAAATTTTAAGACAGTTCAAATCAGACATTTCGCCAGATTGATGGACTTTTTTTAATTTGTAAAATTTTTTTAGATTTCTACTAACTTTTCGTACTTGGAATTGAATTTCAAAAAATTTTCAAAAAAATTCCACTGCGAAATTCACTTATGAAAATCTGTTGAAATGAATTTTAGATGAACTTGGGAAAATTTTTCAAAATTCAAATGACTTTTTGGACTTGGGAAATTTAAAGAAAATTTTAAATATTCACATGATTATGAAAAAGGAAAAAAAATAGTTCAACTGCAAAAATCTTGAAAATTAAGCCTTCCAGAAAGAAACTAAGAGCTCTCAAGAGAAAGAAAATTTCAAGCTATAAAATTCTCATCCCTTGCATCTTTTTCGTAGCACCCCTGGTTTGGCCAGAAAATCCATATTTATGAGAAATTTACGAAATCGGTGGTTTCAAAAATGAAAAAAAAAACCATCGCGTTTTATAAATTTCACTTAAACATGGATTTTCTGGCCAAACGAAGGGTGCTACGAAAAAAATGCAGGGGATGAAAATTGTAGAGCTTGAAATTCTCTTTCTCCTAAGAACGATTAATTTTTTTCTAGGGGACTTATTTTCCGGGATTTTTGCAGTCAAAGTCTTATTTTTTCGTTTTCAAAACCATCGACCTTATAAATGGGCCACCCTTTCCTGGCCAAACTAAGGGTCTTACGAAAAAAAAAATGCTAAGAATCAAAATTGTAGGGTTTAAAATTCTTTTTCAGTAGTAAGAGATTTTTTTTCTACGGGGCTTGGTTTTCAAGATTTTTGCGGCCAACACAAAACTTCAAACATATTTTTTCAAAATTTTCGTTTTCGAACATTCATCTTAAAAATGCTGATAACTCTGTTAATTTTGAAGATAGATAGTTCCTCTAGCTCTCATTAAAAATGAAATTTCATGTGGTATAAGGAAATGACTTTAACTCACAATCGACTTAGGCGTCAAAGTGGACCCATTTTCATACAAAACGACACAACTTTTGTTCGAAAGTTTTTTCGAATCGCCAATTATTTGGCAAATTTTTTCATCCAGGTGTCCCTAAAAAAATTACGTTGCAGTAAAAAATTGCGATATGATAAAAAAACTTCAAACAAAATTTGTACAGTATTAAAAATTCATCATTTTTGGTTCTGCAATTTTTTTTCTATTCTGTAGTGGTAAATTTAATCCTAGTTAACACATCAAATTTTACGACAATTGACCATTTTTGGTGACACAAATTCCACGATCGTACCTCATCTCTACTTTCAATCGAGAAACTAATGACGAATTTGAATTTAGAAGGGTCGAATTATATAGAAATGAGACCAATCATACGTTAACCCCTTCATGTGCAGAAATAGAGGTATTTTCCCTCCTAAACTCTGTCCTGCTCGCCCCCAAGGACAATTTTTGATGACCCTTCCCCACAATTTTCTTTTGGTTCATACAAAGAAAAAAAAACACATTTCAACTCGTGTTCAAAAAAGATAAGGATTTCTTTGCTAACAGTTTAGATTCTAACTCTTACTTCATTTTTAATTACTCGTACGATTCGAAGGCGAAGAATGGAAAAACCTCAGAGCCAAGTTGACTAGTGCGTTTACCAGCGTTAAAATGAAGACCATGTTCCCTGTAGTGAAGACGTGCGGCGACAAGCTCATCCAAGTATTGGATACGATGACCGAAGAGCCATTCGATATGAAAGATCTTTGCGCCAGATTCATAACCGATGTAATCGGTAGCTGCATCTTTGGAATCGAGACAAATTCACTCAGTGATCCCGATTCGCAGTTCAGGAAAATGGGAGATCGTATATTCGAGTTCAGGTGAGAAACGCGAGTTATAGATAAGCCAAGGAAATCCTAATTCATAGGAGTAGGCAGGTAAATTGACAAAAATTCTACGTACATGATCATTGAGACGTATTAGGGTCCAAAATATCAGGAGGAGACGGGGGAGAAATTTCCTACAATTTGCCCACTTACATTGTGTAAAAATTTCATTACCTTAGGAGAGGGTAAATATCACCATTTTTTCCCTGCTGAGACTGAGTAGTTCGATCAATTTTCATTGACAAAATTGAATGGTTTTTTCACCTCTGGCTCTTTTGTTAGCTATGATGTCGTCTCTTAGTCGCAAAAAAGACCAAAAAATCGACAGTTCGAAAAAATTTCGTAAAAAATGTCAATAATTCGGCACATTTGAAAAAACTGCATAGTAAAAAAATATTGTGACCAAAATCGAAAAATTAGGATGGAACTTTCGAGAAAAAATGAAAAAATCTTTGAGAACGACAGAGAAAAGAAAACGACGCGTAAATAGAAATAAGGGGGGAAGGGGAAGGAAGAAACATCGAGAAGAATTATATTAAACTGCGATAGACTATCAATGAGCTTGAACCCAAAAAAAGAAAACAAAAAAAAACTGCGATAAAATAACAATTAAACATATACTCCGAGATAACACGAATAGGCCCTACATATTTCATCAACGAGATAACGAAAAAATGGAAAGCATAAAAATAAATAATCATCTAACTGTAGAAAGAACGGTTACAGCTATTCCTAAGCGGAGATTTTTCATGCATCGAAATATACCTATATTTTTTAGCATTAAAAATGAGAAATTATCTCTTTGCACTTTTTTTAAATTCATTGCCTACTCATCAGTGTTTTTATCGATGAAAAATATGCTTTAAAACCTAAAAATTACTATTTTTTTCAAAGTCCAACAAAAAATAGCATCACATACATTTTTTTATACATCCTGCTTTAAAACACATAGATGAAGGCCCATTTTAGTTCAGCAAAATTAGGAAAAAAAACGGGGGGGGGAGAAAGGTAGCAAGTACTTTTTTTGCAAAAAAGTGTTGAATGAGGTCCCAATAGTCACCACACAAAACCCTCGGTCCCCAGCTGGCGAGGCAACTCCCCCGGAGGGTAGAACGTCTCTCCACGTTTCGTTTTCTGCAAATTACGCGAGACGTTTGAGAGATAACGTAAAATAGGTTATATAATAAAATAATCTACATAAAATTTCCTATAAAATGATACCACTCATTGCCCCTCATCTTTCAATATGGGTCTCACATGGGGGGGGTGAGGCAAATGGAACAAGTTTTTAAAAAAGTCGTTTTTCGTAAATAACTTGAAAATTTTCACTAACAGGTAAAATTAGCATAGAATAAAAAATATTCCACGTAAAATTTCCCATAAAATGATAGAACTTTATTTTAGCACCTCCCCTATCCAAAAATTGAATGATACAGAGAAAAGTCCTGAGCAAAAGTTGTTCATTTTCCAATTCTAGACAATAAAAGTTCTTACAACTTTTTCATTTCAACCATTATTTTCTCAGAAAACATCACCTGAAGTTGCACTACTCACTGCTAAAACTCAAAAATGTTCGAGTTTGTTGCGAATTCCATCAGTTTTCATCAAACAACTCGAAACCCTTCAAAATTTGAATTTCTAATTCAATCGAGATCGATTAAAAATTAAACCGATATTTTCCTCATCAAACAATTTTTCTGAACCTTGTAACTACTTTGCAGACTTCAAACCCTCATTCTGACCGCTTACCCTACCATGCCGATACCACTCATCAAACTGCTCAATCTAGGATTTGTGGAGAGAGAAGTGGAAGAATTCTTCGTATCGATAGTCGAGAACACCGTGAAATATCGCGAAGAAAACAACGTATCCAGACAAGACTTTCTCGACGTATTGCTAGCAATGAAAAACGAAACAATGGCGAAATACAAAGATCATCAAGAAAAAGAAGACCTCGATCAGTTCTTATCGCAAGTCGGAAGTAAACAATCCAAGAGTAAAATAGGTAAATCTTAATGACACGTTCGGCTTTAAATTTCAGTCGCGTCAATGGACGAAAATTCATAGGTACTCAACTTTTCGCTTATATTTTCTCACAGAAATGACCATCAACTTGATGGCAGCTCAATGCTTCGTATTCTTCGCAGCCGGATTCGAATCTTCTTCTACGGCATTAGGACTTCTTATGTTGGAATTGGCAATACATCAAGATATCCAGCAAAAAATGAGGGATGAAATTAACACAGTTATGGACAACAGTCCCGATGGATTGACTTATGATGTACTCTGGGATATGCCTTACGTTGATATGGTCATGACTGGTGTGTATTTCAGATTTCAAACTATAGTATAACAACATGTCACCATTTTTCCTCAATCAATCGATTCTGAGCTCATTCATGTTACACTACCATTCCACTTGCAGAAATTTTACGTAAATATCCAGCAACTGGTTTCGCTATACGGGTATGCACCAAAGACTACAAAATACCAAATACGAATACCATCATCCCGAAGGATACGTCGATCACCATTCCAGTTTTTGGTCTCCATCGAGATCCCAAGTACTACGAAAAACCAGACGAATTTTACCCAGAGCATTTCACCAAGGAAGCCATGGCTGAGAGACCTAATCACGCGTACCTACCATTCGGCGGAGGTGCCAGAGGTTGCATTGGTAGGTGCAATCAAATCCTATCGTATATGCACAAACAATTTTTTTTTTTCATTTATGAAGGAGGTAATTCATTTTACTCGACAACTGACGAATTCTTATTGCAGGTGAACGATTCGCAAAAGTGCAAATGAAAGTTGGAATCATAAGTATGCTAAGGAATTTCACTTTCAAATTATCTTCCAAGACTGTTTTACCGATCGAGTACCAACAACATTTTATTTTACTCAAAGGCAAAGGACCTATTTGGTTGCAGTGTAAGAAAATCTGAACAATGAGATGATAATATTGTTTGGAAAACGAAAGTACAAAAATAATTAAATATAAGGTGTAAAAATTGATCTATTTTGATTTTCAATTTTTGGACTGCAGCATTTGCAGTTAGCACAGGTATACTTCTTTTTTTGAACCCGAGTTGACATGTGATTTTTCAATTTTAGTATGGACCTAGAGAAAATTTTGGGGAACAGGACCATCAAAAAATACCCTTAAGGGCAAACAGGAGTGGAAATACCCTTATTTCTGTACATGAAGGTGCAGGGGGATGTTTGGTATCATTTTCATATAATTTTCCTCCCCCCCCCCCCCCCCATCCCCTCTAATTATGCATACTTAATACAAACTTATGTCTATCACCACATGATTTTCATGCATATTGCACAAAATTGAAGGGGAGGGAGGGCTCCGATCGAAATTTTTGTAATAACCAAAGTTATTCCAAAGATCTCAATCTGCAACTTTTGTTTGAAAAATTTTTCAATTGGAGCCTTAGGTGCAGAAATAGGAAGATTTTTTTGGAGGTCCTTCAAAAAAATAACTTACTTGTTTCATCGAACTGTCTGGTCAAATTACAATACAAAACAGAACCGATTTTCCCCCTCTTGGCTGTACTGCAGGCCGAAGTTGCATCGAGATCCTCCTGTGAGTAGTACAATTAAAGTTCAAGAATGATTTTCATACGTAATATGCAAAATTGGAGGAGAGGACGGGCTCCAATCGAAATTTTCGTAATAACCGAGATTATTTCTAGTATCTCAATCTACAACTTTTGTATGAACGTTTTTTTGAAAGCGGCGTTAGGAACGAAGATAGAGGACTTCTAAGGAAAGGGGTGAACCCTAGGAACAGAAGAACCTTAAACAAATGGCATAAGGGGTAATTTTGTCTTTATAGACTTTAAATCACGATTCAGTCACGACATTACTTTCTACAATGTAATCGCAAGTACGATTTTTTTTCTTTTTGAGACAGTACCATAAAATTACGACTAAAAATTATTTTTTTAAATAGTACACTCGAGAACTACAATTCAATCTAATCAACGCAAGGGTTTTTCTGATTAATATTTCTATGCCTTAAAACATCTCATCGATATCTCCTCCCCTCCCCCTTCTTACCAACATAATTCTACTCAAAACCACATCGCCAAATTCTCCAACATCCGAACTAAAAACTAGGCATCTCCCTACGCTATCTTAACCGAACCGAAACGAACATTATTTAAATTAATTAATTCAAAATACTGAAAATTCCTCGGAGCGGTGTTCCATTCAGCAAAAATTTCACCCCGGACGTTGTTCTTTTGAAAACACGTTTTTTTGTTCGCGTTTCGTATACGTTAGCTACGCACGAGGTACGACTATACGAGCGACGAGAAAATACACAAAAATAAGACGAAAAAAATTACATTAAAAGCTTCTTATTATATGAGAAGAAAAAGCAAGTCGGAAAATAAATACTGGGATACCTCGATAATGGAAATATGAATGGTTGGGCTTATATAAGAGGCCAAGACGGCGGTAAATTTTATCGTATAGCGGAGTGCGTTGCGATGCCGCGTTTACGTGTACACACCACCCAGACGAAGCTTAGAGAAGAAAAATTTAATAAAGCCGCTACACCCATCGGCTACAAGATTTATGAATTTTATAAACTCTAGTTACTCGTGTGTAGATGCTTGTTCGTTGGCTCGTTTCTCTTACCCGTATTCTTATACGTACCTAGCTACCTACCTACCGTAGTATAGAGAAGGCGATGTGAAAGAAAAATTCTCATTTGACGAATTTGTGGCTTGTGCCTTCGCTATACGTATGTACTTATTCTTGATGGGTATTGAGACTGAACTCGTTTAAAGATGCCAAATTTTGGCGTAGGTGGGTACTTGGAAGGAATCGGGTAAACTTTACACATTTGTGGCTTTTGTCCATTTGGACAAAATTTAGTTATCATAACTCCGACCTTTTCTAGCAAATCAGTACCACCGGCAATAGGCAATGAATGGAAGTTGAAGTGGCAACATTTTCAAATTTTATCGCACTTGTCTTTCTTATCGAAGTTCAACTTTCATTGAAAATGAAAACTTTTCAAATTCCTTTTTTCGTTTTTCAGAAATGTAGTACCGATGACCTTTGAACTCGAATTCCTTAATGAATGCTGGTGACACATGTTTTGCTGGTTTTTCAGGGATGTTGATCTCGAATACAGACACAATTTGAAAACTTTTTCAAACCGCAAAATATAATAATTCAAAAAGGGATTCGAGAGATCAGGCAAATTTGAGAAAGCTATCGAATAGATGCAGAAATTTCAAATTACTTTTGAATGAAGAGATATCGGAAATAGAAAGGTTATTTTTAAATAGGAGATGGAATATGGGGACTTGAGAAGTCACTTTGATACTTGAACAAAAATCAGGTGAAAGATTTTAATTGATGTCTCAAAGTCAAAAAAATTCGATCAAACATCAAAAAGTAATTTTCATGAAAAGTTGAACAATGAAGAATTCAAAACAACAGTTTGTTATTTTGAAATTTCATATTTTGATTTTTGACAAACAGTAACAATTACTGAAATCAATCTGAAACTTCAAATGAAAGTTCTATCACCCCCTATGAGATTATTTTATGTCGGATGTTCAAAAATAGACATTTTTTTGTTATTCCAACACAATTTTTTGAAAAAATTTCATCTTAATTCGTATAAAAAATAGTTTTTAACGAAAATGTTTTCAAAAATCGGACTATTTTTCGATTTTTTTTTGCTCAAACTTCGTTCATTCGATTTTCTGACATCCTTG
Organism: Pseudococcus longispinus; assembly: GCA_900064475.1. Classification (NCBI taxonomy): domain Eukaryota; kingdom Metazoa; phylum Arthropoda; class Insecta; order Hemiptera; family Pseudococcidae; genus Pseudococcus; species Pseudococcus longispinus. The sequence continues at coordinate 11,088 of FIZU01031387.1, forward strand.
TGGCAACCTACATGCTCCTCTCCTGCCAAAAAAATCCTGGCCACCCTACTAATTGAGGAAATTTGATAAAAACCACAAACCTTTGAAAAATATCTCAAAATCTGACATTTTTTTCGTTGAAATATTTGTTTTAAAACTTGAAAATATGGATTTTTTCAAAGTTCAACAAAAAATGCAGTTTGAGCAAAAATAGAGTGAAATTTCAAGAGGAGGGAGGGAGGTCTTGACAAAGAAAAAATATAAGTAATTTTATTTGAAATAAAAAGATATACATTATTTTATCAAAAGAAGGACATCCATTGAGCCCTAGTGAGACGAGGATGAAAATTTTTGCAGAAAAAATCATTCAAAAAAATTATTTTGTAATTTTTTTCAATTTCCAATAATTTTTTTTTCTTGAAATAAGTGAAAATACGTTTTCAAAATTCATCAGCCTGATCAGGATGACCTCATTCAAGCTGAATGTCATATTACGACAGAAAATAAAATTTACTAAAATATGAAAAATAAGTAATGAAACAGTCTTGAATTACACATCATGTCCAGCAAAATTTTCTGAAGCAAATTCATTACGTTTTTATGACTCTTCTCAACCTTTTTAAATTAAATTTTCTATTTTTCGACTTGAACCCCCCCCCCTCCCCTCAAACAACAACAACAACACTCGAACAGTACTGTCATTCAATGTATTCCAAAATTATGAATTTTATATAATTTTTTAACACTAGAAAAATTTATTTTCTGAACAATTTTCAATTTTATCAATTTTTCGACGTATTTTGATTTTTTGAAGTCAATTTCGACCTGATTTGATGATTTTCACAACTTTTAGGTCAAAATCTAATATTTCATGCAAAATTCAAATGACGAAATTTTAAAAACTGCAATCATCGAATCGGTTTTCTTTTCAAAAAAACCAAGAAAAGCATATTAAGTTGTGGATCCACTCCATAAAAATTGCAGTAAAGATTTGTTTTCCAAATTCCATCACGTTATTTCAACAATCAAAGATGTTTTACTCAATTTTTGAGATTGCGTAAAGTAATTCTAACGACTTTTCAACATTTTTAAACAAAAATTTGAGAAAAAAATCAAATAAAAACTAAATTTCTCCGCTTTACAGAAAAGCTTCGAATCATGTATATGTTTTATGCCAAATTCTCAAACACGAAAAGTCAAAATCTCGAAATTTTCCCAAGCTCAAAGATTAAAAATCTCTGAAATTTTCAAAGTCCAAAACTTATTGAGAAAATCTTACTTTTTGAATTTTGGGAAAATTTGAATATTCTGTCTTTAGGACTTTTGCCCTTGGAAAATTTGAAAATTCTGGCGTTTTCGACTAGAAAATTTTTAGAGACCTTTGACTTCTGAAATACTGACTTGATGATTTGGAAAATTTCAGATATTCAAAAATTTTCCAAGTCCTCAAGTCAGAATATCTGAAAATTTTCAAGTCCAAAAAGTCATCTCCTATAACGTTACATTAAAAAGCCTTAACAACACAATTTTTAAGCTGACCGTTTCAGGGTCATTTGCAGAACCTAAATTTCAACATTATTATCTAATTTCTTTCAATGTTCCCACAGATCTGATACTTCCCACACTACATTTCAAATCAAAATTTGAAATAAATTCATTCATTTCTTTGCAAATTACAAAAATATTTGTAAGAAATTTTACATCTAAAATATCTCCGATTCGAAATCATCCACATTCAAAAAAATCCCCAACCGTACAAAAATATCGTTAGTTACGTAGGTATCACCTTTCTGCAAATTTATTCCAAATTCGAGCGTACAACAAAGGACGACAAGAGGGGGTAGGTAAAATATTCGAAAACTTGCTTTTCGCTCGTCTCGACGGTACGATGATACATAACACGAAATCATCGGAATGAAATAGTATAAAGACGAAAATACAGGCGCATCGCGAACGATAAAAGAAAACTACGTATATGGGAAAATTATTCGATGAAAATATTTCGTCACATTCGAATATGCGAGTTTCGAGACTAATAAAATAAAACTTTCTCCCCCATTTTCTCGACATATCTGCCAAAAAAAAAAAATTCTCACAAACATACACACAATAAAGGGGTACATTGAAAAGAGAGAGATGGAGACGAGGATGGCGAAAATATGTAAAAATATTCGAATAAATACCTGATCAGCGACGCTTCCTTCTTGAATATCAGAAATAAATATTCCGTGTCCGACTTCCGGATGCTTGCCTTCGATAATCATAATACCAAGGCCATGGGCGCCCTTTAGCAAAAAATCAACGAAGCGTAATTAAAAATAAACGAATGTATATCGCATACGTTGAACTCGATGGAAAAAAAAATTTCCATCGCTAACTTTAATCTATTTTTATCGAAACATAAAAGCCAGTACATGTGTAATATCGGTAAATCTAATAAGTATACGTAAACGTATACGAATGTATGTATTTCATTATGCGCAATCTAAATTCTTCAAACGTGGCCGAGCCATGCTTTCCAAATGAGGAACGAGGTTTCCCCAGACCTCATTTCGAAAAACACCCGCCGCAGTCGTCATCTTTTCTATAGTAATTTCTCTAAAATAGAAAATGTATTAACGAAAAACCGCACTACGCTCTTAATCTAACGCGTTATTAGTTTTCACGCAACCTTTCTACGCTATATTAAATTTGCCATCGCTATTGCTGTTGAGCTTTTGCTGCGACCATTCGCCATTTTTTGTTTTGTTTTTGGCCTTCGCTTCGTCTCATATTGCGTATGGTTCCGCAAATAAATAATTATTATTAATCGTGTCACAACACACATCGAAAAAATACCACAAAAAAAAATGAATACAAGCGTAAAAGCCAACGTTACACGTTCTCGACCAAAATAAATTAAAAAACCAAAAATAATTATTCAACAAACGCACTCGTAAAATAAGCCAACTATTGTCCACCAACCAAAAGAAAAAAAAACACAAAGAAAAAAATATTCGAATTTATACGCAAAAATTATAAAATAATCGCGACCGTGCTACACTTTGGTTAACTTATGGCTGTGTGTGTGTGTTTTTTTCCTAGTTTTTTTTTTTCATTGTTTCAGCTCGCGTACGTGTATACTGTATAGTGATATTTGAAAGGACTCCAGTTGTAAGGGTCCCAAAAATTTTACTGCTCGACGTAATCCTTACGTAGGTATATGTACACTGCAGAACGTAGTTGATGATTTATTGGGTTTTGGGGCAAATGGGCACAGGGAATGTGGAAATGCCAAGGTCAAGTTTTCTATAACTCGTACAACTAACACCGTCTGTATCAGGGTAGCCCTTATTTATGCTTGGTGACATTTTTTTTTCCTCGAATTTTCCTCTTTCATACACTCGAATTCGTGTATTTTTTCCTTGAGAACCGAAAAAATAATATCTAGGATCATGTTTCACTCGCCAAAAAGAAAAGTTTGTAATTTTCAAGGTATCCAAATCGAAATAATTAAAGGAATATTATAAATCAAGATTCCATTTTTTCATGAAACAACGAATTTCTCAATTCTCAAAAAATGCATCTAAATTATTTTTCAAAATCATCTCCTAGTTTGAAAAATTACAACGAATTATCATTCTGAGAATTTTCAAAATTTCAATTTTTTCGACTTTTAACAACTTCTTTTTATATTTTTCAAATTTGAGAAACCTTGAAATCCCCTCAGATCTCACAAACATTTCTTTTCGTGATTGGAATAAACGATTTTCAATTTTTTCAGTTTTCAACACTTTTTTTTGTTGGAATTTTGACTTATGAAGAGAACAAAATAAGGAATTATCTCAAAAAAACGAACAACTTCAATCGAAACGTGGAATAGTTAATTTTCGAGACTTGGAAAAAAAGGGATCACTCTAATCCAGATGCATTGTTTCTCTCCCCATCGTAGCTGATTTTTCATTACGTTCTGCCTTTCAGACAATCACCCTCCATTTTGAACTTGAACAAATATCACAACGTCTTACTCCTTTTTTCCATAGTTTTTGAAAGCATAAAAATGGAATTTTTTACTTTCTCCGAAAAAATAAAAATTGAATAAAAAAATCGAATTAAAGAAATTTTTTCAAAAATTATCTTTTATTTTTTTTTCAAAAATGAAAAGTCAAGAAATGCAGGAAAAAATGGATCGTAACTCTCAACTTTCATGCTTGAATATTTCTTCAAAAATGTTAAAAATCAATCAGAAAATGTTCTATTCGAAAAAATTCTGGAACTCTCGAATAGAATTGTACTTATGTATTTTTTCAAGCTGCCAAAACAATTTTCTTGCAAAATTTTGGAAAAAATTCTCCCTGGGGTAAAAAAAATTCACAGAAAATGAAAATCAACACAATCGTTTTTAAAAAGTGAAAACTGGCCATGAAAATTTTCAAAAGTAATCAAAATCAATGAGAACTTCTCAATTTTAAATAAAATCACGGTTTGTACCAAAATTGAAAATCAGAAATTCTTGAGCTTATCTCTCGATGAATTTGTTCATAGGCACCCCCCCCCCACTATTCAAGCGATTTCAAACTTGAAGCAACAAAAACACGAAGTAAGTACCTATACTTTTCGCCGCGATAAATAAAAAAATCTTCGGGTGGTTTCGGTTGATTTCGGTTATATTCGAGTAATTTCGGCTGTACTCGACACTTTTCGATCTTTTTCGTCGACTTTTCGAAAGACTTATGCCATTTTCGTGCAATCTAGAATATTTCCCAAGTTTTACACTGATCACGAAAGTACAAAATTTCCACTTTATGAGTAAAAATTCAAACAGCACCAAACTGACAAAAATTGATCATTGATCAACAAAAATTGTCAAAGTTTTGTGCTTTTTGAATTTTAATTCGAAAAATGCACCTTTTATACTTTCTTTTGTAATCTGGGCAAAATTTGCAAAATACACCGCGCTGCACGAAAATGGCCTAAAATTCCTAACTTCATTCAAATAAAAACACGGATTGCACCCACATTGAAAATCAAAAATTTGTGTATTTTTCGAGCGAATTTCGTGATGAATTTGTTCATTGAGCCCCCCACTTCCCCCACTCATCCTCTTCCCTCCTCATATGCCCTTAAGGATTTAAGTAATTTCAAACTTGATGCAACAAAACAAGTAGGTATACTTTTCTCGATTCATAAAAAAATGCTCGGGTAGTTTCGGTTATATTCGACAGTTTTCGAACTCCAATGTTGCTTTTCGAAAAACTTCGGCCATTTTCGTGCAACCTCGAGTATTCTATAAGTTTCGCACAAATTACGAAAGTAAGAAAATTGCACTTCTCGAATAAAAATTCAAAAAACACAAAATTTTGGCAATTTTTGTCAGTTTTGTCCTTTTTAAATTTTTTTATTTGAAAAACGCAATTTTCTTACTTTTGTGATTTGTGTAAAACTTACAGAATATACAAGATTTCATGAAAAATGACCGAAGTTTTTCGAAAATGAACAAAAATAATGAAAAACTATCGAACATGACCGAAATTACTCGATTACAACCGGAATTACTCGAATACAGCCGAAATTGCACGAATACATCCGAAATTACTCGAATACAACCGAAATCACTCGAAATCACCCGAAACCCAGTGTATTACTAAATTATTACCAAAACTGCAACAAGCACGTCTCATTGAGATAAAAATCCGAACAAAAAACAAAAACGAATACTCTCGAACATATCCGACATCATCCGAAAAATCAAAATACCAAAAAATCTTACTTTTCAACTCATCGAACCCATTTTCGAGCCAAATTCACGTCGAAATGGAAAACTCTTCCTATCTGCATCTCGAATCTCATCCACAACACTCATTTCACTTCACCGACACGAAATTCACGCAATCAAAGCCAATGAAAAACTACTTGCATCTATCATACGATCACACTTCGCACATTTCCACATATATATGACGAATAGACGCTATTCGTCGGTAAATAGGGACAAAGATCAAACCAGTCATCAATGTTCGAGCCAAAGTTCCCACGTTAATAAACCCATGATACGATTAAACGTATACATGTTCACGCATATATAGTATTTCGGCATTTAGAGCTACACAGTATACATAGTAAATTAACACAGCGAAGCAAATATACGCGCAACACTTTTATCAGGTACCTGTAAGGGAACAGAATTCACATTGTGACCTTCGGAAGACAAATCAGCCTACGGCAAAATAAACAAGAATACATAAAACTACTAATGTGTGTAGGATTAATCTTGATATACCTAAGTATTCTATAAAGTAGGTATAAGGAAAAAAAATTCAATCAATGGTACAACAAAAAATTCACTTTATAAATACACTCGTCCTAACAATCGGTTTCGTTTCGAAATCTAAAAATTACAATTCGAAACGATATGTAAGCATTTGAGCGATAAATTTTTAACCATGTTTTCGCTGCGTTGCGTTAAATTCTGGGTAAATATTCGCACAGCCTTGAATCCAAACAGACTTTCCGAAATATGTCGAAACGCGTTCAAGATTACAACTCGTCGGATATTTTCGTTCTCAACCCTTTGGTTTTTTCGACGGGTAGAAAATTTCGCAAATTGTGCCATCGTTGGCTCGTTAATGCGACGAATTAGAATTTCATCGGTGTACGAGTCGAGTATTCGCCTGTGTGTGAAAAACGATCACCCTAGTTGAAATTTCCCAAAACCTAATCCACCCACGAGAAAGCGACCGCAGCACCGAAGGGGTGCCCGCAACACGTAATAAATAACAGGGTGTCTCGAATTTCCACATTAACGTATGCTTTTTGATCGCGTTGTTAAAGTTATGGGCGAAAATCGAAGCGTGTTTGAAAATGTTTCGTGGTTATTTTTTTTCCACCCTTGCTGCGTCGCGTCGCCGGTTGCGGTATCTCGGGCGAGAAGGGGTGATTTTTCACGCGCGACCTGGATTATACCACATAGCAGGTCTAGGTCCTGTGTGTGTCGTGCTGTAGTGTATACCAGGCGACGAACAGGAACACGTTCTGTAGGTGTAAGTTTAACGAAATAATGCGTTCACATAACTCCTAGTACACTATTATTTATTATCGTAATAAACGTTAATTAAGCCGCTAAAAGTTTGCGGTTTGCCTAACTAAATCAATACGGGATGTTGAGTTAATTAGATAGGGGGAGAGGGGCGGTTGGTCGAATAAGTTGCATATGCCGACCGAACGAGGGTATTAACGCGTGTAAAATTTTAGCCTCGTTTTTATAACCAGCACGTCTGTGTACGTATACGAGCATTTAGCTTATTGGATTAAAAAAATACGAAGCGGAGATACTCTTTTGGCCGAATTTTCGCCACTTTTCGTTTCGTTTTCGAAACGACTTTGAAATTGGTCAATTTTGAGAGCCTTGAATGGGATTAAAATGGAAGTGAAAATAGAAATCACTGAAATGCAACTTTAAGACACCCTTAATTACCCCCTGCTCGAATTCCACCCTGGAAATCCGTTAAATAGAAGCGACCCCAAGTAAATTACAAAGCTGAATTCTTCCAAAATATTATTGGAGATGGAGTGAAAGAGAGAAAAAAGCTGAAATTTCAGACCCCCCTCCCCCTAAACATCATCAAATTCTTGCTTTGAAACAGATTCTCAAATTCATTAGAAAGAAGTTTTAGAAATTAGACCAGAATGAAAATTACCTCACAAAATAACTCAAAATCATGCTTTTTGAGACGAGAATGAGGGGAATGAGCTAAATGGCTGAAAACTAAAACCCATATTTTATAACCTTCGATAATTTCAAAACCAAATTTTATTCCCACGAGTTGATTTCAAAAAGCCACAATCTTCATATAAATACCTCAAAAACTTGAAAAGTTACAGTTCTGCCAAATCTGTAGTCAATTTAAATAAAGTACACCAAAGAAGGTTCAGGTACTAATATGGCCTGCCCCTTTTTTCTCAGCAACATCGTTAGATTCATGTGAGTTGGTAACACTGATGTATGCCTGATGTCAAATTTTGATTATTACGATCATGATTTTGTGTTGGAATTGATACGACGAGCAGATAAAAAAAATGAGAAAATTTGTAAGGTCACTTGAGTTGTTTTGAAAGGGAAGAGGTAGAATTTTTCAGTAATAAATGTTTTGAAATTTGATTGCACGATTATAAAGGTAAAGGTGTGAGTTATGTGTATACCAAAAATTGACCCTCAAACACCTCAAAATCAAGGTGAGCCTTCTTTGGTGTCTGTACCTAGTTTTGTCTGACTTTAGAAAACTTAAAAAATTAAATCTTTTCTTTTGATAATATCATCACGACAAAATATCAGATCTGATCACATGGTCTTCGCTTTTTGAGTGGCTCTTTTTTTTTTGATGGATCCCCAACTCTAAAGCATACCCCCCCCCCCCCCGAATTCAAATCCGTCATTCGTTTTTTAATTAAAGGTATAGAATTGACATAATCGTGAAATTTGGATCGCAAAAAATGGTCACTTTTCGTAAAAATTCATAAATTCGATCTTCCAAGAAGAATGACCCATCATCAGTGCAGAATAGGAAAAAAATCACAGAACAAAAAATGATGAATTTTTAATACTCTACAACTTTTATTTGAAGTTTTTTGTCGTATCGTGATTTTTTACTGCAACGAAAATTTTTTTGGGACACCCGGGTGAAAAAATTTGCTAAATTGACGATACGAAAAAAAGTTTGGAACAAAAATTGTAGAACGTTGATAATCAGTTGTTTTTCATTCTATAATTTTTTTTCTACCTTGAAGTGGGGATGAGCTGTTCTTCTCTAAATGAACAAAATTCTGTCAATTTAAGCACACATCGGTTGCTATCGCTACGCACATTCGATAATTGTGAGAATTCCTTATTTGCTTCGAGTTCAGGAAGTTCAAATTAGGTTAAAAAATGGTCCACTCCTAAATAACAACCTTTTGCTTATCCTTCAAGAGAAATTTTTGATGGCCCCTTTTTCAAAATTTTCTCAGCTTAAAAAAAAAGAAGTATACCCTGCATTTGTTCATGCTAACCGCTTACTGGTTCAGCAGTTCTCAATCGGAGATTAATCAATTTCTCAAAATAGATCAAGGAATATAAACACTATCGTACCAGGTAGGGCTGTCGATTATTAAAAGAATGATCGATTAATCGATTACTCTAAATTTAATCGACTACGATTTTAATCGATTACGATTTTTAGTCGATTATGATTTTTAATCGATCACATTGACTGCATTAAAAACTAGTAATCAATTGAAAAAACTGCACGAACCGATTAATTGCGATTCTCAGTTCAGTAAATTTCAATTTTTTGGAATTTCAACGAATTTTCATGATATCTTAAAATTATTATTGATATTTTTCAATATTTTCCCCCACATTTGATCAACTTTGACGACATTTCAAGTAATTTTTATGAAATTTTTAACGATTTTTAATCAATTTCGATTAATTGATCGCAACTTTTACTCGATTACAATTAATCGACTAAATTTTTGTCCCGATTATTTGTGTACCTACAACTTTCCACCAGTGACGATGAATTTTTCACACAAACACACACACCCACGATCCAGACTACCTAATACGCTAGTGTTTAGTTACCTTGAAATAGATAAAAAAAAGTGATTGTAGAACACAAAAAAAAAAATCAATAAATTTTAGTATTATTATTCTTTTTTTACTAACAGCTGCGCACAGCAACAACGATGAATATTCAACAAGTAAGTATCTTACGAGTACGCCTGTGAAAATCTAAATCTTCCACCTCAAAACAAATCCCCGGATAATCTTTTCACTGGGGTATCCCAAAAAAATATTTTCAAGGTAGGTCTAGGTATTCATTTTTGGAATAAAATTTTAAAAGAGTTTTTGCTTCAATAAATACATATATTTTTATGGCTCCTTCAGCTTTAAAATCGAACAAAAAATCATCAAAAAGAACTTCGTTCAGTTCTCTAGGGACAACTCACTCCAAATATGATTTTAAAAAAATCTTTCACTGTACTTTCGTCAGAAAAGCTGATTTTCTACGCCAACATCACAAAATTTTCAATTCACAAAATGAATACATCCGTGACAAAGTTTTGAATTTCTGCATCACATATATCTTGAGAACCGGTTCATAAAAAAGAAAATTGTATATAAACTTTTTTGTGCGCCTTCTCAAGTACTATCAAAAAGGTTATTTACATATTTCACGTAACTGCTTTATTTTAGGTGTTAGAGGCTTTTGAAAATTTCAATCGCAAATAACTCGAGAACCGGTTCATAAAAATGAAAATTGCATATAATATTTTTTGTCCGTCCTTTTAAGTACTACTAAAAAGATTATTTATATACTTCACGTAACTGCTTTATTTTAGGTGTTAGAGGCTTTTGAAAATTTCAATCGCGAATAAC
>FIZU01031417.1:0-14074 GCA_900064475.1 Pseudococcus longispinus
GTATTTTTGATTTTGAAAAAATTTTACATGAAATAAGTTGAAAAAAATTGAAGTTGCTCAATTTTACTGAAATCGCAATATTTGATGGATATCTGGAGCTTTCAAAAAGTTCAGACATGATTTTTAGGCCCCTAGCTCATCTTGAAGAGGCCGTGGATCCTCAAAATGGCGTCATTCGAGTATTTCAAAAGAAAATTTGAAAAAAAAAGGGAAAAAACGAACGAATTTGGTCCAAATGCCGTTTGATGGTGTATTTTAGTGTCATTAATCATATTTCAAGAAAAAAAATTTTCGACCAGAAATGACCCATTTAAGAAGGGAAAATGGACGAAAAAATCGTTTTTTTGCATTTTAGAAGATGACTCACCACCATATCAAGTTCTACAAAAATATGTGGTTGTACATCTAGACTAATAAGTACACAATATATTTCTCTTTCAGAATTGTACCTCTGAAAGGGGTTACCAAAATGGTCCTTTGAAAGCCTAAAATGTCTATTTGACCTTGAAAGAGTGGTCAAAATTTTTTTCAAAAAATTTCGAAAATCACCCTTGATAGTATCTACCATCCTTGCAAGTTGGAAAAAATTCGATTGAAAACTGTCAAGGATGGAAATCTTCAACGAAAATCCACATTTAACCCCCCAAAAGGGATTAAAGTTGAGATATCGAGCTAAAAATTTTGTCACGGGGTTTCAGACCATAAAGACCAACTTCCACTCGATAATTTAAAATTCGGTGCTCAGAGCCAAATCACCCCTCTTTTTCAATGGTACTTTAATTTTTTCGAATAATTCTACCATTCAACTGATCATTGGATTTCGAAAAATGACGATACTCACATCGATATAACCAATTCGGAAACAATTTCATCGAATCTTTTCTGTTTCTCGCCGTTGATGAGTTGATCTCCTTCGATAGGTATTATTTTCAATACAGAGCAATGCGCTCGGTTACGTTTCAGCATGAATACTTCCCCATAAACACCTTCACCAATTTTTTTACAATTTTGTAACAACCTGTAGAACAGAAATAATCATTAAAATCACGATATTTGAAAATTTCAAAAAAATATATTAAAAGAATAAAGTCTCGTTACCGATCATTAAAACATTCGTCGAAAGGTAAAGGTTCTGTTTGTTTACAGTATCGCAGCACTCTTTCTTTAGCTGAGAGATGATCTCGTATGTCGTAACACTCTAATGATACCTTATAAGAACGCGAATAATCTGAAAAATTTATCACGTTGAATAATACGCTCGTACCTATTTGATAAGGATTCGCAAAGATAACCTTATACAAACCTCCGGCTTCTAAATCGCAGTTATTTTCAATCCTCGAGTTTTGCTGCGAGCCCGCAAATGAAATGTACGATTTGTCGTCGAAAAATTTACTGGTATCAGAAGATGACGTTAATCCACTGCTTTCGTCTGTCTGGTGGTGTTGCAGCGGTGGCGATTTTTGATTTACGCATAAAGAAAATCTTGCTTTGTTTGGCCTTCTACTATTGTCTATAATTGTACATTCGTTTCGATTAATTCGCCTAGCGATATTTTGAGAATAAATTCAGAGAATTACTTACCTAAACACGTGTAATTTGGATTCAAAAAAGTTTCATTCGAACAGGTTCTTATTGTGCTGTTTTCTCCAATTTCTGAAACGTAAATTTCATTAATTTTCTAACCGACAGAGATACGTACTTTTAAACAAAATGATCAACAAAAAATTCTCTTACTTAACGAAATAGAAAAAATTTCAAAAAATTTGATTCTTACTTACGTTAAAAAACACGCGTAATAAGTTGACACATAATTTCGAAAAAAGTTTAATTTTTATTAAAATTATTAAAAAATAGAGAATTTTTTGGGTCGGATATAAATAAAGGTTGAGGCCATTTTGCGGCTTGTAATCAATATCGTAAAACATTAACGAAGACTTTAAAGCAAAAATTAAATTATTCATGTTATTTTTTTCGGTATTTAGATTTTTTCCTCTAATTTAAAAACTTCAGTATTTACCATTTTTCATTTTTACTTTAATTAATTTTGCTCTTGGAATTTTTAATAACGAAAAGGGAAATATTACATTTACGCAACACTAACGAAATGATAAATGAAGGCATTTTTAGAAAGGAATGCGATTTCGTTACTTAAAAAATGAATAATTTCACAGCCAATAATAAATATTCATTTTTCAATTTTTTTTTTCAAATTCAAGTACGAGTTCATTTTTCAGACAATTTTATGAAATGAAAATTTTTCAAAAACCTAAAATTTTTGATGAATTGAAAAAATTAATTTTGTAAGAAAATCTCAAAAAAAAAACATATTTTGAAAAAAACTCACCTTTCAAATCCAAATTTTCATCGAACTGATGGGAAATCAAATCCTCGACATTTTTCCTCCAACATCTACCTTTCAAATTCTCATGCTCGGTTTGCATTTGAAACCCATACTCTCGAATATTTTTCAACGTGATAAAAGAACGACGCCATTTTTTACCAGTGGCCAACACGATCGAATGAGACATCATCGAAGATCGTTCTAAAAATCTCGAAGTATGTAAAGATGTCTGATTTTGAGAGCAAACTTGCAAATTTTGACTAGGCATCACACTGTTTCTCGTGTTACTGTCCAAGTCGACTTCATCATCTTCTAAATTGCTATTTTCTTCATTCAACGTGGGCATGATAAATGTTTTCTTTCTACGTCTCGTGACGTGTTTCAAATGCGCGGGTATTTCGTCTTCTGGCTGAACAGATTTAGGTTCTAGTTCTTTGCATACGTTTTCGAAAGCTTTTTTGAGTTCTAAAGCTTGACGATAGTTTTCTTCGGACCATCCTGCGAATGAATTATTTTCGGAAGTGTTCTCCTCCGGGGCGTGAATTGGCGATAAGCATACGATGAGTTCGCTCAATGAAGGTTCCTTCATTTCTGATTGTGTCGTTATATTCAACGAAAATGAATTAGTTATTTCTTTGGTTTTATTTGCAGTGATTTCATTCAGGGAAGATTCTTTCATTTCTGACTCTGTCGTTACTTTAATTAAGGAGAAATTAATGGTCGGTTCTTTTGTTTGCACTGATGTTGAGGTTTCATCAATAACCGAAACTGGTTCGGTTTCAAAGTGATCTTGTTCATTTTTATGACACGACGAATGTAACTCATTGGTCAAATCGGATACATTATTGGCGAATTCATCAGCATTTTCCGACCGATCTTCTTCACTTTCAAGACTGCATGAATTTAATTGATTGGTCAGGTTCGTTACATTATTTTTGAAATAGCCAAAATTTTCTTCAAATAGTTTACACAAAGTAATTTCGTAAGAGTAATTAGAATCTGGCGAAAATGGAGATAAAATACTAGGAGGAGTTGAGCGTTGGATAAAATGCTGCAACGAATCGGTCTCCGAACTACTTGTCTTTGATTTCTCCGCATTTTTTTCAGAAATACTTGAATTATACGACGTATTATTGAGATTTTCCGAACTTTTTGAATTATCGAGGAACGTACATTGACCATGTGATGCTGAATGTTGCGAGTTGACTAGATCATTGTTTATCGAACCGATTTCGTCTTTGGTTTGCTCCTGTTCCGAATCACTGCTTAAAGCCGATGATGAAGAATTGTTTCCGCTGGTAGAAGACCCAGCGTAGGAATCAGATGAACAATCGAGAGGTTGTGAGCAGTTTTCAATTTCGTCATTTTTAGAATTACTTTGAGTTTCGTTAATAATCAAACGAAAATTCTGGCTAGAGACTTCATTTTGACTCATTGGCGAATTTTTCTGATTCGTTGAATCGATCGAATTGTTCGATACATTGTGGAAAGATGAACGAAGAGAATGAGGAGTATTATCTTGTGGTTTTTCACAGTTTTCATCTTCAGCGTTGTTCACAACGTAAGACTGATTGGGCGTCGAAGCAATACCTGGATTGAACACATCAGAACACCGGAATTCATTTTCGTTTTCATTATCCGAGTTGAATAACTCATCGACGATGCGTTGATTAGAACAGCGTTGTAAAGTATTTCGACGAACACCGGAAACACGGGGGAATAATTTATTTGCATATTCGCATGAATTATCAGCATCGTACTCATTATCAAACGAGTAACTTTCATTCAGAAATGATAATTTTTTTCGCGTCTTCGTCTGACCCCGGTTTTTATTGTGTGAATTTTTATAAAACAAGTCTGAACTTCGTTCGACGAAAACAGTCGGTTTTTTGAAAACTGATTCATTTGGTTTAGCAGGAGTTGGATTTGGTCTGTCGATAGTGCTGTTATTGCGATCAGTAATTATGGAGGGAAGTCTTGAGCGCTGAGATTCGTTGTTAGAAATACAACTATTGGCGTTGATATCTTTGATGATTGATGGTGGAGGTGACTTTGGTTTAGGCTTTGCACTTAGGAATGCTTTACGTTTTTTATATTCGGCTAGCGCTGAAAATAAACACGAAGGAATGTATAAATTGAATTTCAATTAAATTACGATTAGAAATAGTATCAGAATACTTACGATTTATGCTAGGACTTGAATCATAGACAGATAACCCTCGTAGATCGTTATCAGAATCTGAATTACTCTTGAATAAACGTGAGCTACATTTCAGTGTGTTTTCTTTATTTCGTTTCAAAATTTTGGTTCTCGCCTTCCTATAATTACACAATAATTTAATTGATATTACTAAATTACTCGGATTACTTATAAAAATATGATTTAAATGAAAATAACTTACTTTTTCTTAGTATGCGGTAGAATAGAAGATTTACGATTTACGCAGGAATAATTTTGAATATTTTTTAAAACTGGAGCTCCGTAATTTGAAGGGAAATAACTTTTTGTGCTCCTGACAACGCCTCTCTCAACTCCTGATTTTTTTACAGTCAACGGTTTCTTATTTTCTTCGTCTTTAATCAACTGATCAAAAGGATCGTCGTCTTTGAAAACCAAGCAACTTGGACGATAACTTGAGAAACGATTTCGTTTGCTCGGATAAGTTTTAATTGCACTGCCGAATATAGATTTCTCCATCGTAATACGACGAATTAAACATAAAATAATTGATGCACTACACGCACAAGGATAATTAATTTCATTTAAACTACCTAAATTTAAGAATTTCAAGAAACAATTTACAGAAAAACATAATTTTAAATATTCATAACGTCTACCGAAAAACTCATACGCAGTATTTTTAACTGAACAAAAACTAGCAAAAAAAATTAAAATTCCAACGACTTTGTTCTCAAAACTACAACTTCAAAATCAGTTTTGAAAATTTTGCCTAGCCATCTTGAAATTTCAGTGTTGGCTTTTATGCGATTCTGAACTTGCTTTAAGTATTTTTGAAATTTTAGATTTTTTTTTTATTTTTTCAAATTTTGAGAAAGATGGAAAATCTAGGAAAATAAATGCAACAATACTGTTTTATTATGAGTTTTAAACGTATAATTAAAATTATAGATGTTTTGTGGTGAGTATAAAAACAATTTCGAAAAAAAAACGAAAATAAAAATTCGAACCAAAAAATGCAATTAGTTGATCAGCCATTTTGATTTCTTTAAATTGTCAGGTTGGTAAAATAAAATGATGCTGGCAAGACATCGAAATAGCAAGAATGCGAATGACAGCGACGTTCACGTTTTCTTTTACACATTTTCAGCCTGTAATAGCCGCTGTCGGTTGAAATTTTGTCAATTTAATTAAATGAATTATATTTAATTCAAACAACAATAGGAAATAATTCGCCAAAATGGTAAGTTCATCATTATTAATCATTCAATACTATATTGTTACTCACGCACTTTTAATTTTCCAGTCTTTAGTAATCCCAGAAAAATTCCAACACATTCTTCGTATCATGAATACGAACATCGACGGTAAAATTAAAATTATGTTCGCACTGACTGCCATCAAAGGTATTGGTAGACGATTTTCCAACGTAGTATTGAAAAAGGCCGACGTCGACTTGGACAAGAGAGCCGGTGAATGCTCCGATGAAGAGGTAAATATTGTCCATCATTTTAGCCATTTATGCTTAACTTCTTTGTATGTGGATTGTTTTGGATTACTGAAATAATTCTTAGTTCATTTAGCTATGCAAAACCAACGGTCGTTTCATTTTTAGTAATGTCATTGATTGGTAGTTTGTGCAAAATTAATGGATTGAGATAATCAATGTGTTTTTGCTCAGTTGGCAACGTACTATAAATTTCAATTCTACATTCGTTTTTGGATTACTGAAATAATTCAAAGTTCATTTAGCTATGCACAATCAACGGTCGTTTCATTTTTTAGTAATGTCATTGATTGGTAGTTTGTGCAAAATTAATGGATTGAGATAATCAACGTGTTTTTGCTCACTTGGCAAAATACTATTAAGTTTCAATTCTACATTCGTTTCAACTGTATATTTTATTTGAGGTGTCAACGTTTTGAATATCTATTTATATCACTTTATTGTTTTGTCTTCAGGTCGAAAAAATTATTACGATTATGACGAACCCCCGTCAATACAAAATCCCTGACTGGTTTTTGAACAGGCAGAAAGATATCGTCGATGGTAAATTCTCCCAAGTACGTTCTTATTTAAAAAAATTTATCAACTAATGTGTATCGTGTATCATTTTATTGCATTGCGTTTATTTATCTGTAGTTGGCTTCTTCCAATTTGGACAGCAAAATTCGTGAAGATTTAGAACGATTGAAGAAAATTAAAGCCCACAGAGGTCTTCGTCATTATTGGGGGTAAGATTGGACGATTTTTATTTTCAATGTATAGTCTTACGAGCAATTTTTTGATCTTGATGTATTTACTATTCGTGAAACCATGTATTAATTTTTTCTATCATTTGTTTACAGTTTGAGAGTACGTGGTCAACACACAAAAACTACTGGTCGTCGTGGTAGAACTGTTGGTGTGTCGAAAAAGAAGTAAACTATGTATATTTGATTTTCCCAATAAATTTTATATTGTTCGTTGCTTGTTTTTTTCCTACATATTACTGTTCTTATTGAAAATGGTTCAATACTCTAGCTTACTATATTATTCGTTGAGAATAATTCATTCGACGAAACTTGATCGTTACGAATTTTGAAACCGCAGTTCATACCTGAAACTCGAATTCTAATTTATAAAAATTATTTAAATGAAGCAAGAAAACTAGAGTTATTTCTGTCTGAGCCTTGAGTGTTTCTTGAGAGGTGTTACAGTAGACGAAATAATTTCAAGTACCTCCGGCTCCGTAGAAATCGAGCGAAAAAGGTGTGTTTCTTTCCTATGATCAGATTACAATTCACGTTGAAGTAGCTGAATTACTGTGGGAAGTTTTTCACCCAATTTTTCATTCTTGCAGTATAATTTATTGAAAGAAATTGAGTTCGAGCAATTATTATTCATTCGAGAAAGGTCTGTGTTGAAAATGTCGAGATATGAAACGAACTCTTCCAAAAGCAAATACATAGATGGGCACATTAGCGTTGATTGAGTACAGATCAATTATTCTATACCTATAGCCTATATTTACTACCTTAATTCCGAAAAGTATACGATATGTACATCATATACTTCATTTAGTACTCGTACCCTAGCTATACCCTAGCCTAAAAAGCTCTATACAGTAAAAATTGCAGGCCTAATGACAGTGTTGACTCGAAAAAGCAAAATAAAGATTTAGTAAAGGTTGCAGTATGTTTGCAGTTGGCAACCTTGCTTTTTGATTTCGTAAACAACAACATCAACAATGGAAAACGAAAAGAAACATTTTTTATAAATTGAAAATTTTCGCCATCTTCGTTTCCTCGAGAAAATAATAACAAGTGAAATGTCCATCTATTCTCATTGCCGCGAAAATTGTACAATTTTTCAGAATACGTTCTTTAAAATGCAAAAATGCAATAGAAGAAAAGTTTTAGAACATGATAAGTTGTGCACTCGTTTTTGAATAATGGATTTTATTTCATTACAACACCACGATCACCAAGCTGCTTTCCACCATGATTTTGGGTAAGTTACGCACATATTTTTGGTTCAATTATTTATATGATTTTCTTAAAAATTGTTTTGTACCTCATGATGATCTTCAACATCGGAGTGAATTTAAATTTACAGAAAATACAATACTGTATGTTATGATTACGCGCTTACGTGCACGTCATCTAAGTACACAGTCATACTCGTATTTGATTAGTTCAATAATAATTTCAAAATGGAGTGAAAATTAATTATAATTCCAATAAAATATTAATATAAAATGAAATATTGTTTGACACCGTCATGAATTTAAAAGCTGTGTAAATTTTCGCGTAAATTAAAATGATGATTTGTGGTCAACATACATTTAAAACGAGATTTTCTCAGGCAATAAAGAGTAATAATAAATAATCAGTTTCTAACAAATAACATATAAAAATAATTCCAATAACATAAAATTAAAATACATTTAAAAATTACATCATAAACACTGGATAAAATTGAAAAGTAAAATTTGGTAAGTAGAAATTGTAATTATTGCAAAATTGACCCCACATGAAAACGTATTCGCAATGATCGGAAAATTTGAGGAATGAATCGATAATACCTAAGCTATAATTTCTTCAACGTCCCCATTTTCTGTACATTCCTCTGGGCGGTAGAAAAGGCCCTGAATTGTATAATTATTAGATTATAAAATACTAATTGGTGATATTTTACGTAATATTTACTAACTTGGCCAACCAGGGTTCCATGGAGGAAATGGAAGAAAAATTTGGCGATACGGATCAAAATATAGTCTGTATCGAAATGGAGGTCCTCGTATGAAAGACATTGGAGGATAACCAGGAAGAGGACCAGGAGGAATTACACGACCGTAAGCATTTCTCAAATTCCACTGCTGAAAAGGAGAAGGTGGTGTATGTACTTGATTAAATCCTGCACGATTTAGCTGTAATTTACAGAAAATGATATAAACTCTTTATTAAAATTTTTGCAGCTCAAACAGGAATTCGTGTTACCTCTTCGGGTTCATTTTGACGCTGTGATATTTCCGGTACGCCCATATTGTTTTCTTCAGGATTGAAAGATTCGACGTTTTCCTCAATATTATTGTTGCCAAGGTGAATTATATTTTCGCTGGGTCTATCATCGCGTTCATCTGAACAAAAGTAATTGAAATTGTAATAATTTGATGAATTTTGTCATTTGTTCATTTAGGTTAGTTCAAGATACTCTAGTCTATACACACCTCTCCTTGGAGAAGATAGATTTCTATGGCCAATCGTAGAAGATTCATTTTCCTCGCTACTTCTTCTCGGATCACTTCTACGATTTCTTGATTTACGTCTAAAAATTGGTAAAATTCTGAATTATTTCTTTGATTTAATATAAATTTCGCGTTTAAAGAAATGCTACCTGTCATCGCGATCGTTTCTGTCTCGAGTTTTAGATCCCGAAGATTCTCCTTTATTCTCACGGTGTTCTAAAAAAAGTCAAATTTGTGTAATTTATTCATCTATTTTTTCGTTATTTTTTTCTAAATTTTTAATACCACATCAAACCAAACAGAACCAACATTTCGACGATAAGTTCTAAATTTCGTGTTCAAATGCAGAATTTTATTAGTATAGATTATATTAAATCGAGAAATTGAGAAAATAACTCTGAATATTGGAGGCGTTACTCAAATATGGGCAGAAAAAGGATCAATTTGTATCATTTTTTGAAAAATTTATCATACATCCAATATTTGATAAATATCGTAAGGTTCAAGTTTGACCCACTGATATTTTATTATCAACGAAAATTATTCTGTGTTTAAAGTTAGATTTTTCCAAAAAAGTCTCGAAGTTGGACATTTTCCGTTCGACGATTTTCAATTTCTAAAAATCATTAGCTCATTATATTCACGATGAAGTTAATCTACCCAATTCATTGTCCTATAAACGAATAATCTGTTTCATAATTTCAAAAGAGGAAAACCGAAAAATATTTTTTCCAATCGAATATTTATAAAAAATTCGGCCCAATTTTTCAATTGAAGGCTGAAATATTCTGATATTAGAGACTCGTAAGGTCATTGTATTTAATCAGTCTTGCATTGTTCGAACAAAATTAATAGATAAATGATCTGATATGTGGTATTAAATTTCTCAATTATTTCGCATTTGAGTTTTAATAATACGCTTTCACTAAATCCAACTTATTAAGTCAGTTTTCAGATTTTCATAATATGCAATAGCTAAAAGGAAGTCTTAAAATAAATTAGAATTATCTTAAAATAAAGTAAGGAAGGTTCTTACCTATTTTTCTTTTTTTTTTCGCTACATGCGAATAATAAACTATCGAGCTATTGCGGATCTTTTATATTATAAAGATGACTTTTAAGTTTTAAAATACTAGTTTGCAAAAAAAATGTCATAAAAAAATTATTATTTGAGCATTTTTTATCTAAATTGAAACTTTGAAAGTAGATTTTCCATGTTTTAACCATAAAAAAACTGCTACTACAAATTTTAAAAACGAAAGCGCAACTAAAACGTGCTTAAAATAATAAAATCATAATCGCAAAATGTGAATTTTTCTTCCAATTTTTCAATCGCGCCGGATGTCGATATATTCCTCATCCCAATTTGAAAAAAATTCGGTATTCTGAAGGTGGCTGATCAATTGGTTTCAACTTTGAGACAAATATCTTCTGGCAGGTTCACTTCAGTGTTATAAATCCTGCGAAGGATATCTTCTATTTCATTTATCCTTTGCTCTTGTCTCATTTTCTGTTGCTTTCATATATTTTGTGAAAGATAACATTTATTTCCAAATCAATAACTTTGATCTTCAATTCAAAAAGTTACTAGTCAGTTGAACTTATTTACGTTATTTCCAGAGATTTAAAGTTTTATATACTCGAATCGTTGGTAAATAGTTTTCGTCTCATTACGTTAAATAGAAAAAATTAAATTAAATAAAAAAGCAAAATCATAATTTAAAACGTTGAAATAATGTGTGAGTAATTCAATGAATATGCAAAAAAACAAAAATAAAACTGAACGTAAAATGCTGAAGCTGGATGATCCACTTTGTATAGGCACCGTTATTGTGAAGTTGTCGTTGATTGTACAATATTATCTGCTCCGTATTGATGTCATTTTTACGAATAATGTTTTTGTCCCATTATTAAATTACTTAAAATGTTCAAAAATAATGCGAGAAAAATATTTGAAGGGACTGCGTTGGATTACGTTTCCTTATTATCATTCTCATTCTCAGAAAATTTACAAATTGAAAAAAAATTATGAATAGGTATTTCAAAGTAAAATGACACCATAATATATTCGTGTTTCATTCATTCAATCAGCGAGTTTGCTACTTTACGTTAATTCGAATGATTTTTTGATTTCGAATAATAAAATATGAGCAGATAAATTGATTCGCTCAGTTCTTCATAGAGACAATAATTCCCTGTTAATCTTGAAAAATAGGACTTTCAGTTCATTAGAATTCTTTAAATGCTCACCTACTTATAATAACTTTCTATAACCGATTTAAAAGAAAAACAAAACAATTCAACTAATTCAAGTACTCACTTCTCGATTCTTCCATTCGTTCGGTGTTTGAATTTCTCCGAGCAGAAGCTACTCGACGAAGGAAATTCCCTTTTAAAAAATGGATAAATCAAATTTTAGAATAATTCAAAATGAGTACACATTTTTATAAAATTAATAAAAATTGAATAGATAAACTGATTCGCTCATTTCTTCGTACCAACAATAATTAAATCTACCCTTTCTATAACCGAATTAAAAGAAAAACAAAACAATTTGAGTACTCACTTCTCGATTCTTCTCTTCGTTCGGTGACCGAATTTCTTCGAGCAGGAGCTACTCGACGAGTGAAATTCCCTTTTAAAAAATGAATAAATCAAATCCTTTATGCTAAAAACTTTTAGAATAATCATAGACATATCATAATGAATACTCATTTTTATAAAATTAATAAAAATTGAGCAGATAAACTGATTCGCTCATTTCTTCATACCAACAATAATTAAATCTACCCTTTCTATAACCGAAAAAAGAAAAAGAAAATAATTGAAATACTCACTTCTCGATTCTTCCCTTCGTTCGGTGTCCGAATTTCTCCGAACAGGAGCTATTCGACGAATGAAATTCCCTTTTAAAAAATGGATAGTTAAATCAAATTTTAGAATAATTATACATAGATATATCATAATGAGTACTCATTTTTATAAAATTAATAATAGAGCAGATAAACTGATTCACTCATTTCTTCATACCAACAATAATTAAATCTATCCTTTCTATAACTGAATTAAAAGAAAAATAAAACAATTTGAGTACTCACTTCTCGATTCTTCCCTTCGTCCGGTGTCCGAATTTCTCCGAACAGAAGCTACTCGACGAGTGAAATTCCCTTTTAAAAAATGAATAAATCAAATCCTTTATACTAAAAAGTTTTAGAATAATTATAGATATATCATAATGAATACTCATTTTTATTAAATTAATAAAAATTGAGCAGATAAACTGATTCGCTCATTTCTTCATACCAACAGTAATTAAATCTACCTGCTAATTTTGAAAAATAGGTCTTTCAGTCCATTAGAATGTTTTAAATGCTTACCAACTCATGATAACTTTCTATAACCAAATTTTTAAAAAAACAATTCAAGTACTCACTTCTCGATTCTTCCCTTCGTCTAGTGCTCGAAATTCTCCCAACAGGAACTGTTCGACGATTGGGATTCCCTATTCATAAAATGAATAAATCAAATTTTAGAATAATAATTATAGATATACCTAACATGATAAATGCTCTATTTTTATAAAATGAATAAAAATACAATATCTTGTTTTAGGTCCTAGGATGACAAAGTCAGTCGTATACCTACTCCAAATTATTGGAATTCGTCGAATGAAGACTACGTAAAAATATTATCAGCTCGATTTCATTTATGGAATTGGGGTATACGTTTTAAACATATTACATCCTAGTTATGGTAATTTTGAAATACTTCACTATATGAATAATGATACAATATGTTATTTACACTATTTAACCAAAAATTCATCATCGAATCGATGATCAAAGTCACTGAATTTGACATCCTACTCCGATGTAGTCTCCTTACTCCCTTACTACTCAAAAAGTTCATTCCTTCGCTTCTTCAAAGAAATGCCTAATCAATTTGGTATCGCAGATACGTATTTTGCGATTAATTTTGTATAAGTAATTTGGACATAAATGAGATCAAATTAATTAAAATATAGCAAGGATTCATATGAGAAAAAAAAACGCTTACCCGAATGTAATTCTAATTTGATAAAATTAATAGAAATGAATCTTACGCTGGTTGGACTGCAATTCATCTTCAGTTCCACGAGACTTTCCTCTCCCTATATCATAAATTAAGGTCAATCCGGCTAATTACGGACGTTCGGAGAAAATTTTACAAAGTGCAACTTTCAAAACGTTGTGTGAATCGTACATATTAGATTTTCTCAAAAGTTTTTATGTCATTTGAAAGGGTATTTTATCAGCTTCAAATCGCGAATAGAAAATTTTTTTTAGCTCCACGTTTGCATTTTTTATAGGCTGTTCGTAATTACCCCCTCAGTTTTTGCCATTACCCAGGTATAACCTGGGTAATACCGGACATGTTTTTTATCCATAATAAACATGTACCTAAACAAGAGTAAATAAAATAGAAAAGTTGAAAATTTGTAAATTGATCAAAACACACTTGAATTTTTCAAAGTTTTCGAAAAACCAAGTTTTTAGACTCTCAGTTATCCTTATCCAAAAATGTAAACAAATTGTTGATAAAAATTTGAAAAATCGCTCTCCTGTAAGATGAGCTATTCGCAACATAAATAAACAAACACGATAATTATTTTTAAAACCAAAGAATTTTGTATTAGTGTGACCAATTGCAGAAAATTGCAGTGTTCGTAATTACCCAGAAATCAAAAATTGTACATGGGTAATTGAAAACACAGAATAAAAAAATAAAACGTATTTTCAACTTTTGAAGAGCAGAATGTATAAAATAAGTGAGCTTTTTGGATCA
>FIZU01031419.1:0-16326 GCA_900064475.1 Pseudococcus longispinus
CCCCCCCCCCCCCAAAAAAAAAACTACGAGATCTTAAGAGAAAGAGAATTTCGAGCTCTACAATTTTCACCCCCTACATTTTTTTCGTAGCACCCTTAGTTTGCCCAGAAAATCCATGTTTATGAGAAATCTACGAATTCGAAATTTTAAAAAATGAAACAACTTTTTGATTGCAAAAATCTCGAAAATTAAGCCCCCTAGAAAAAATATAATTAGAACATGGGAGAAAGAGAATTTTGAGCTTTACAATTTTCATCACCTACATTTTTTTCGTAGCACCCTTAGTTTGGCCAGAAAATCCATATTTATGAGAAATTTACGAATTCGATCATTTCAAAAATGAAACAACTTTTTGACTGCAAAAATCTCGAAAGTTAAGCCCCCCAGAAAAAATATAATCAGAACATAGGAGAAAGAGAATTTTAAGCTCTACAATTTTTATCTCTTGCATTTTTTTCGTAGCACCTTTAGTTTGCCCAGAAAATCCATATTTATGAGAAATTTACGAATTCGATCATTTCAAAAATGAAACAACTTTTTGACTGCGAAAATCTCGAAAATTAAGTCCCCTAGAAAAAATATAATCAGAACATAGGAGAAAGAGAATTTCAAGCTCTACAATTTTTATCCCCTGCATTTTTTTCATATTACCCTTAGTTTGGCCAGAAAAATCAATGTTTATGAGAAATTTACGAATTCGATGATTTCAAAAATGAAGCAACTTTTTGACCGCAAAAATCTCGAAAACTAAGGCCCCTAGGAAAAAACTATTAGCTCACTGGAGAAAGAGAATTTCAAGCTCTACAATTTTCATCCCCTGCATTTTTTTCGTAGCACCCTTAGTTTGGCCAGAAAATCCATGTTTATGGGAGATTTACAATCAGATCTAATTTCTGTTTTTCTCTTCATTTTCAAAACCATCGACCTAATGCTTGGGTCACCTTGTATAATACACCATTGGAAAACCAACACCATTGATTTAAAAATTATCTATGAATCGAGAGGGTGGGTTTAATCAGAATCTCAATGAAGTCTCATCTTTCAAATTTCAAAATAAAAACAAGGACATTCATTAATCTTGAATGATAAAAAAATTTCAAAATTTTTATAGCTGAAATCACGATTTGAAGATTTTATGAAATGAAGGGGGCGGGGGGTTGGAAATATAACTTTTCATGAAGGTCATTTATCAAAGGAAGGTGAACATTTTCTGTCACGTGGAAAAATTAACAACTGGGCAGAAATTTTATTGATTTTAAACCCTTACCTTCCTCACCGCACCCTTATTGCAGACCAAGAGTTTCAATATGAGGTAAATCCACAAATTATTTCACCTTCAGAAAGAGATTTTTTTATACTCCATTCCATTTTTTAAAGACAATTTAACCATATGGGGGGGGGGGGGCAAGTATCCAATCCATTTTTCCGCAAAAGTTAAACAGAAACAAAACGTCAAGAAAAAAATCGACCTAAGAAGAGTCAGGGAAGGGGTAATGAAGGTGATTTTCCTCCAAACATATTCAGATTTTCAACTTTTGAGTTGCAAAATGAGGTGGGGAAGGGGGGGGGGGGGTAAATAAACCAACTGAGAATTTCAAAAAAGGAAATTGAAAGAGTGAGAGAATGGCAAAAAGGAGCAAGTAACCAATTTCTACATTTTTGACATTTTTTTCTCATACTTTAAAGGAGGGGTGGAGGTGGAGAGGGGGGCAGAAAATACGATTTTTCCTTCCAAGCTGGCCATCTTGAGTTGGAATACTGAAAATTAATGTATAGAAATGGAATAATGATGATGAGTGGAAAGGAGTAGGTAAAAGCACTCTTTAAGAACTTAGGATTCGATTTCGAACAGGAACAGGAACAGCATTAAATAAGAGTAAATTCTTATAAAGTGTGAAAAAATAAGAGGGAGGGACGCAGAAGGACCCAAAATACTCATTTGGGATTTCGTGAAACTTTTTGGAAGTGCTGAAAAAAGTATGGTCGTTGACTTGGAATTTGAAATCATTCCCTCTCCGCCCCTTCCAATCATAATATTCGAAGAGATTTTTTCGTTCTGAAGCTTTGGTAGAACTTTTTCAAAATTCTTTTTAAAAAACTTAGAAATCGAAGCAAGAGAGAATTCGAGGACATGAAAAAAAATGCAATTTATCGTTAAAAACTAAGCACAATTTTTAAGATAATTTGTGATAAAAAAAAAATCATGCGATTGGTTCTTTTAATACCCTTATCAAACGTAACTATCCAATTCATAAAATGCTGCCGTAGTTCTTCATTTGACAAATGCATTTCCAAAATATCGTAAAATGATTCGTCGAACTAACTCCAGCGTTGTTTTTCCGCTACACGTAAGCAAAGGCGTCGTTTGGGAGGACTTTTTGGCGAAGGTTTCAAAGTTTCGTTCATTTATTTACAAAAATACAATTGACAATTTAAAAACAATACATAAAAAAAAGAATGTAAAAAAATATTCGTATCCGATTCTCAACACTTGTTCTACGATTTGTACGCATTCGTTTGTAATTCGTATGTAGGTATTTATTTATTTGTGTATTTTTTGTTAAACCAAACAACACGAAGCAGAAGATAAAACTCTGCACGTACAATGATGTCTTTTTCACTAAAACACAAGCTCGTTGGGCCGGCCGATCTTTAGCGAAAAAATTCCTTTGGGGCCCTGCCACACTGAAAACGTTAATTATTGCGTAAATAAAACTATCAACACGAAGTAAAAAAACTTCAATTTAAAAGAAACACAATCGCTCTACAGAATCACATCGTTGATATTCAGCTCTCACTCGCGTTGAATTTACATACCCAAATAGCTTATCGTAAGAATCGACTATACCCTCGCCCCTTCTTTTTCGATAAACCACAACATGCGCTACTTTCTTTTACCATCGGTCAAGAAATACTAAAATCAAATTACTTCTAATTCTCTAATAATGGCCGCATTGTAATCCACCGTCTTCCTCATTGTCGTTCTGCGTAATCTACGTCCGTCGAAATCCGGATCACCGACGGCTGGGAAGGAGGGTTTTTGACCCGGACGAAATGCGTATTTTAGCTGCAACGGCATCGGACCTTGGAACTGATAAGGCTGAGGAGCCGTCGACGATTGTTCGGCTTGTATTTGTTGTATTTGTATCGTCTCTTGGATCTGTTCTTTGTGCCTTTTTTCGTCCATCTTTTCCAATTTATCCGCCGATTGGTTCGAATAGTCTGGCAGTTGGTCGCGAAACGAGTTCAGATCGTGTTGCATGTGATTATCGACGTAATACATTTGGCCGCCCGACATCCTGTAACCAGATAATAATCTATGAGCTAGGGTTTCATACGAGTGCAGCTGACGTGGTGAAAATCGGGATCGTAATTCGGTGAGGTGTTTCCACAGCCTGTTTCGGTTTCAATTTCACTAACACGAGTACTTACGTGAACACACCGAAGTATAATTTTCGACCGAATTTTCATTCACGATGGAAAACTAACGATGGATCGATTTTCGAAAGTGATAGGTACAAAAGATCATTATATTTCGCAGCTAGCGTATGCAATTTGATTGTAATCACATTCCGGTGGCGCAATTACATTCATTATTCGGAATATGGGAAAGATTATCCGAAACAACACAGAAACAACAATTTGGCAGAAAGAAATAAACACACACGGATGTTTATTACAATTCGAAAAATACCACTTGATCGATGATCAAACTGAATAAAACGATCCGACGAGCTTTCTGTCACATCCAACTCACTTAATCATCGCATTATCACTCAGTTTACACTAAAGCTAAAAAATATGTATGTCATAAAGCTACGAGTTAGGTTAACGTATAGTCACAATATGAGACCTGATTTACCTGTTGGAAAATTAAAAACGGTAACAAAAAAAACAAAAAGAGAACGAAGGGAAGTACGGTGCTCTTTCGAGCGAGAGCGAAATCGCTACACTTCGATTATTTTATTAGTTTTATGGACAAAAAAGGAAAATTTATTCGGCAGGTTGTTCATGTAGTCCGATGCATTGGTAACTGGTGCTCGGGTGAGAACATACGGATGGATTTATTTTAGTTTATTTACGACATGATTCTAACCAACGTATTCACATATAAATAACATTATTTTTCACTTAAAACGATAACTTTTTCATTAAATTGCATTGTCAACAGTTGAAAAACGGTGAGACATGGCGATATTATTTTACAATTACAAGGCGAAACTTTATTAGGTTTGGATGTCTGTGAAATCACAGGCGTAGCCAAGGTACCGAAAACGCAAGGTTTGTTTGTGAAAACCAGGCTCAAAGCCGACAAAAAATCGAATAACTCGTGAACCTAAACCAAACGCTCTGTGATTGGTTAAGTTGATATGACGTAATCAGGAGCACCCTCGACAGTGAACCGAAAAAAAACGAAGAGCCGAAAATAGGGCTTCTACCCTTTAAATCGCATAAAATTCTTTGTTCTCAAAGGGTTTGCTACACTGCAGCTGGTAAACAAATGTATTTTTTTTAAATGGGCGGGGTGAGGGGAACTTTTATCATTTTTATCATTGAGAATTAAATTTCTGATTAAAAAATCACGTAATAACGAGTAATTTAATTATTTTTTAGCGATTAATTTATTCTAAGGAGTAAATTACTGCATATTGTAACCGCCATGATACCAGGCAACATCTCAGTACTCTCTAGAAGAGGTATAATGGTAAGATTTCGTGTACTTGGTTACCTCATATACTCATTTTTATAGGTCATACTTCCGTTAAATTAATAATTTATCGTTTCTGTTACATTTTGGGGTGATTAATCATACATATTTCTGTATTTCAGACTGTCAGACCTCACACTCCATTGATAAGATTCCGTAAAGGTGGAAACGCTGGTAAATCTTCAATTCCAATTATAAAATAGACTACATAATTCACATTCATTCATCAAACAAACTACTTCGTTCGAAAAATAACTCTCTAACTACTTCTATTGCTAATATTACCGTTAAAATTCCACCTTCGTTCATGATTCCAGGTACCAAAACGTCAGGTTCTAGTTGCACATCCGGTACAACAGGCAGTTCAGGACTTAGACCAATTTTAGAAGATTATCAGCTACCTTTTAGGTATCGAAGACGTCCTCTCGATGAAGTCGAAATCAACGCTATCAACGTAATTCCACTATACGACTCGTGCTTTGTATTACGTTCATTTTACTTATTCTTATCATATTTTTCAGAGCGGTGGTGTGTACTGATGTACCATTCATTATTCACAATCCCCCTTCGAATCAGGTAGACGCCTCCATACCTTAGCGATCATCGTTTAATAATTCAAACCAGCTTATGTATCGAATATCCATGTAAATTTCATTCTATTTTTATATCGATTCGAAACCATCTACAACTTGTTTTTATTGTAATAATAAATAAACTTGTACATACGCGTTGAACGTTTATGTCATATCGTTTAATTCAATACACTTAACATAGTCAACAAAAAAAAATAAAGAAAGAGATATAAAAAGCCATAAATATTAAAAACGATACACACTACGGTACACGATTTTCATTTCATTAAAAATTCTAATCATATAAATCAGTACATTTGACATAATCTAAAACTTATGATTACATAATCGCAAGAACAACTCGAACAAATAGGTATAAACGTACAACGTATTTTAGCCAATTATACATTATTACAAACAAGAAGAACATAAGATACGTGATCGCCTTAAAAATAGAATATTTAAAGCAATATACCAACCGACAATCGCACATTAAATTTTCCTCGTGAGATCTAGCACAACGTAGGTACTTTCGTTCTGTATGCAAATCGATGGCTAACCAACGAAAGTCTCCGTATGATATGTTTATTGTTCACACGTTTAAAAAAAGATGATACAATGTGTATCTTCGATAAATATTCGTAAAATTATCCAAAGATACGCAAATTAAATGCAATTTTATCCCTATGAAAAGTCATTTTTAAAAAAATGAAATACCAAAAAAATGCAAGGGAGGAGAATTTTATCACTTTTAAATTGGCATAATTCGCGAAACTTTTCGTAGGTATTTTTAATGGAATGTTCAACTCCCCAGCGAAACAATATCATCAAAATTTTATCAAATTCTCTTTCTCACACACATATAAAAAAAAACACTTTAAAAATACGTAGTTAAAAAGATAGGTATCTTATCGTAATATTGCCGAATATTAAAATAATCTTAACAAATTGCCGGATTTTAATCCTATGCAAAAACATTTCAAAATGCTTATCAAAGTAAAAGAAAAAAACGATACCAGATGGGGTATCGTTTAAATGCGGGTAACATCCAATTTCTATCGTACTTCAGGAGCCAGTATAAATGAAGAATTGTACTCACTACTCAGTATTCAGATCCCCTCTTTTGGGTCAATTTTTTCAAGACTTTGTTTTTCAGAAGAAAATTTCCAAAATTTGCAATACAAAACAAACTTGAAGTTCTGACAAGTTCTACGATAGTGGTAGTAATCGAGATTGAATGCATCATGTTAATTTTGAACATCGATAAGTCACAATAGGTCGATATTTTTTATAGGTATTCATGAGAAATTGATGTTTTTTCAATTCGAAAAGTCAATGTTTCAAAATATCTACTAATTTTTTTCAATTTCGATAACTAAATCGATATTATTTGATAACAATAAATCGAAATTTTTCGATATAAATAAAATTAACATTATTTGATATAGATTGATTGACAAAATTTGCTATCGATAAATCGATATAATTCGACATCGATATTATTTGATTGATATCGATAAGTCAATTTTTTCATTTTGATAGATTGATGTTTCTTGATTTCCATTTAATGGTATTTTTTGACATTTCGATGTTATTCAATATCAAAAAATTGACATATTATTCGACATTTGATTCATCAATATCAAAAAATATCGATTTATCGAAATCGAATAATATCGACTTATCGAGATCGAATAATATCGATCTATCGACATCGAATAATATCGATTTATCGACATAGAAAAATATCGATTTATCGACATCGAAAAATATCGACTTATCGACATCAAATCATATCGACTTATCGACATCGAGTAATATCGATTTATCGACATCAAATAACATCGATTTATCGACATCGAATAATATCGACTTATCGACATCGAATAACATCGATTTATCGACATCGAAAAATATCGACTTATCGACATCAAATATCGACTTGTCAATCAATCGA
This sequence comes from Pseudococcus longispinus, assembly GCA_900064475.1. Lineage (NCBI taxonomy): Eukaryota > Metazoa > Arthropoda > Insecta > Hemiptera > Pseudococcidae > Pseudococcus > Pseudococcus longispinus. The sequence continues at coordinate 7,238 of FIZU01031419.1, forward strand.
TATCTTATATTGTCAATTTATTAATATCGAATAATATCGATTTAGGTATCAAAATTGAAAAAATTTATCCATCGATATGATGAAATATCGACTGTTCGAATAAAAAAATATCAATTTCTCGATCAATACAGAAAATATCGACCTGATGAGTCTTATCGAGGTATCGATGTTAAACTCGATACATCGAAACTTCAAAGTATCGATAATCGACACACTTTTCGAAATTTTAGATCAAAATATAGAAATCAGTAAACCTTATTTCTGGCCAAATTACTCCTGAGAATCTCCAAAACTCGAAATAAATACCCACAATTTTACCCAATTTTTCAATTTTTCTTCAAGAATGGCCTATGCCTATCTTGCTCATTTATAGCTTACCCTTCTTCACTCTTCCCTCCATTCACTATCAAGCATTCACATCAGAACTACTCCCGAGTAAAAATAATCAAAACAGAGGGGAATGAGTTGAGTAAACGCCTCATTTACAACGACTCCAGCAATATCTATACATACAACTTTTAAAAACCTCGTATTCTAAATAAAATATATCTATCTCTATACAAATAGATAGGTACGAAATATGTAAAAATAAGATATAATCTCATCTGTATTCAATAATAAACTACCTACACACAATTATTATCACAAATGGTACTGGCCATGTCGCCAAAAATGGCCGAAATTTTGATTGACGAGCAGATAATAAGTATACGATGTAAAAAAAAATCTCTAACGAAACTCAGAATTGGAATGTTCTTCTGCAAACCCTTCCACGAAAACGCCCAACTAATTTAAAGGTAAAAAAAAGAATTCATCGATCGGCAACGATTTAAAATAGTAATAAAATTATCACCAATATAAAAATTGTTCGTCTAACGTTCATAGAAGAGCTCACTTGACGTGCCAAAAACTTACAATTACCAAAAAAAAAAAACATTAAAAAATAAAATTAAAAAAAACAAAACAATTACAATCAAAATAGAGAGAGAGAGAAAAAATAGAATAAAACAGACCTTAATGTATAAAATACATAATACTTTTGGGTATTCAGTCGCAAATTAATAAATAAAAACATCGAGGGAAGAATAAAATGAGGGTAGAATTTAAAACAAAGGGTATGAATGGGGTCAGGGGAGGGGTAAGAGGAAGTCGTGGGAATAAAATCTACACGCGATTGTACACACATAAAAATAAAAATAATTTAAAACATATGACTCACATATACACGTTAAAAAATAATAAAGTATAAAAATCTTTAAAATTCATCTCGGTTTTCACCAAATTGCATCTTCTGAAATAATAGGAACCAAAACAAAGGTAGGTATTTCAGCGACATGAAAACCTACCAGTTTCGGGCCCGGCATTTGAACCATCAAAATAGGAATCCAAGCAAAGCCTAATACACGAGAGCGAGAGTCGAATATTGCACATGTAAAAAAATTCATTATAAAGGTAGCTCCGCAGAGGGAAGAATTCCAGCACAATCGTTCTGAACTCTTGAGAAATCAATTGCAGGACAAGCACCACATTCGAAAATAATTGAGATCATTGTCTACACAACGTCGCTGAGTTCAGGCCGCGATCATGGACGAACTGATGTGGTCAGTTCGCCAAACAGCCGATTACTTGGAAGCTAAGATCCGAACTTAGTCCGATTCGAGGTACTTTAGATGTACGTTTTCTTTACCCTTTGCAACGTCTTGCTGTCTAACGTGGCGTTCTTATCGTTCGGATTTTTCGTATCGTTTAGTACTAAATTAATCGTCGCAGCTTTGTTGTTCGGGCAAGAGGGTAAAAAAGACGACCCACCTTCTAAATTTACTGAATTATCTGCTAACCTATAATCAACGCAAAAATTCCAAGCATTAATGAATGAATTCGATGGATAAACAATTTCAAGAAATTTATTCGATACCGATCGAAAATCGATTAGAACTCAGAATCGATAATTTTACCAACCTGTTTAACTGATGGTTCGGACGAAGTGATACATTCGAGTAAGAATCGGGACGAAATCGCCGCGAAAAAGCGTACCCCAATGCGAAGCCGAAAGCCAACGTCAGCAGCACCAGGAATACCATTATCAGACCCATCGTATCGGTAACATAAACCACAGCGATCTTATCACTTTGTTCATCTGTAAAAAATACAAGAAAATCGAAATTAATCTCAAATTCGATTCAACGATGCGACGAAACGTTCAAGAATACGAGTTCAAAATGAATCCTACTACCAACGAATTAAATACTGGAAAACTTGTAATTTTTTCCAACCCGAAATTTGTTAAATTTCGCCCTTTTCAAACCATACCTTCACTTCGACCCCCCCTCCAACCTCGCAAAACCGCAATTTATCGAGACAGCTAGCTTTTTTGTATCGTTTTTTTGGTCGACTCGTTCCACCGCTGCACTGCGACACGATTCTTCCGCCGAAAACGAATCTTCCGCTGTTGGAAACAAACTCCAGACTCGGTTCGGCTCGGCCACGAAGCAGCGCGAATTAATTAAACATCAAAACGCAATTTAACACAGCCATAACTTTATTTCACGGTTCACAAACTAAAAATGACTTTTAAACGAAGACAAAGATGGCGCAGGGCGGAGGCGAAACGAGAGAACCCGCATTCTAACGACGAAAAAATAAACACAAAATACAAAACAATACTCTGTAGTACGTACCCTTGTTACAAACCATACTGCTGCAATCCGTACACACGGGACATTTCGTTATTTCGTTATCTAATAAACACAAACACACAAACAATAAGATAATTATAACAGTTGGTTGAATCGCAAATTCGCCGAGTACAATACGTAGCCGTTAAAAAGCAGCTTTTGGCAAATTACTGGTTATATCACGTAGGATAAGGAGAGAAGGATAGATTGTTAGCACAATTATACGAGTAAGTAAGTAAATTGATGATTTGAAATAAAATTTATGCAAATACAATACAAATAAAGAAGTAAAATAAAGTCAATAATCACCTAGGTTTTCGCGATCATCGATAGAATTACTAAAATCTGGCAGAGGTATTTCGTTATCTAATTACAAACGAAAAAAACATCAATTATAAGTCTGTCCGTGGCAATTTTTATTCGACTAATATTCATCATAAAGATCCCGAACACTTACCAGTCTGAACGCAGAGCTTGTGTTGGCCATGAGTGACATTTTGAATAAAATGTTTAATGTTTCTGGGGTCCAGATCTTGCGAATAAACGCATTTCAAATTTACCGTATCCCAAGAACAATATGGATCTTGGAGAATGACGCAATCGCTGAAACAATTCATTAAAATATTATAAAATTGTATTACAATATTGGTAAATTTTTCAAAACTTTTTGCTCGAGATGACTAAACCTTCTTTCTCACGTCCCTTCATCTTTTCTCCAATTCCAACTCAAGACCCAAATACCCTTCTTATAATTACTTACACCAAAACGAGAAAATCTCCCCCCCCCACCCTATTTCACCAACTACCCGTTTTTTACTTTTACACAAGGCAAAAAATACTCACATGCAGCTTTTCTGGCGATCACACCGATGCAACGGTATCGAATGCACGTTTCTATCCGACACAATCAGAAGCTTGGCTTCCGAATTGGATGGTTTGATTACCGAAAGTTTCCTTATAGGAGCGTTTTCGATGATCTGAAGTTCTTCGATCACATTGGCGGAGACGTCTGATACGGTTTGGCCGACTATCGATGACACTTTTAAAACTTTACCGTCGTCTGAAAAGAGAAATAATTTGTTAAAAATACGTATGGTGTGAAGGAGTGAATTGGAGGGGCGGATGAAAAGTACATTTTTCATCAAATTTCAAATCAAACGGAAAAAATTCACGAAAATGAGATAAAAGTGAATTTTTAAAGGTGTGTATCAAACCCGAAATAAACATCGGATTCGAAATCGGCATCATAAAAATACTTGAAATCGATATACATGACGATATGTTATCACTAAACAGCACTTGCACCCCCCCCAACCCCTTCCCCTCCGCAAAAGCCGATTTAAATCAAAAATAAACATCATATTCGAAATCAGCAACATCAAAATCCTTTAAATTGATATACACGACCATATATGTTATCAATTGACAGAATTTCCACCCACAAACCCCCTACCCTCCTCAAGGGCTGATTCAAATAAAAAATTAACATTGGATTTGAAATTAGCGCTATAAAAAACCTCGAAATCGATATATATGACGATATATTATCACAGAACAGCCCTCCCTCCCTCTCACCCCATCCTCCCTATAAACGCTGATTTAAATCAAAAATTAACATCAAATTCGAAATCAATCAGTGCGATCAAAAATCTTGAAGTCGATACACATGACGATAATTGTTATCACCAAACATCATTTTCACCCCTCAATTACCCCTCTCTTCATCATAGAGGCTGATTCAAATCAAAAATAAACCTCGAATTAGAAATCAGCGTCATCAGAAACCTTGAAATCGATATACATGACGATATATAATCAGGGAACAGCATTTTCATCTTCATTCCCTCTCCTCCTCCCCTCCTCATTTTTGAAAATTTCATAAATTAATATTTCAATACATACGATACACTTTACATTAACCCATCAAATTTTCAATGTCTTCTGATTACCGGGAAAATACTCCAAGCGGTGAATTTCGAACCATAAGAAGTCTGAATTCAAAAATGGGGTAGTGGCGAAGGGGTGGATTCAAAAAAATGATAAGAATTCATCATGGGTGTCGTTTTCAAGGTTTAAGGATGTTCCAAGCTCGAAAATGAATGTCATTTTATGATTATATGGTGTTTTTTTCACTATTTTCTCAGATTTTCACAAACATCTGCCCAAAAAAACGGAACTTTTTTTATTTTTTTTTATTTTACGTCAGACTAAATCATAAGTGAAGCGAAGTGTGGATGGTTTCAAAGGACAATACAGTTTCAACTATTTCAATTCCAATATTCCAACCCCCCTCCCAGTCAAAAAATCACTGCTCTAAATTTACTGATACAGCAGAACTGAACACACAAATTAATGGAATATGTCGAATATGAAACTAGAAAATGCATCGAAACCGGCGATATTCTATTCGATTTGTATGAAAATTGATAAAGAGGTGAAATTTAGCAAAAGAACTAAGGCAGGTGGTAAAACTTTCATTTTACGAGCATAATAACAATTTTTCAAAAAATGTAGGTACATCTAAAGCACTCAACTACTTGAATAATAAAAATTTGCAAGACTTTCGTTGATAAATTTCACAACTAGAACACATCCCGAATAAAAACACCTCCACCATCCCCCATTTGCCAAAATTTACAGAAACTTTTCCTCATCATAACTTCAAATTTTTCCTTTTTTCTTCTTTTTTAGTCCAACGCAAATCCATGTATTTATTACCTTCGGATTTAGAAACGATATTATTTCAAGTAAGAGAAAACAGTCAAACCCTGTGCCAAGTTCAATTCGAACAAAACGATACATTTTTCAACGAATTTCTTCCAAATAGAGGAAAAAAAATTCTGGCTACTTCTTTCGAAATAAATCTCCTCGATGCGGTACCCAGGTAATTATCATCAAGCTAAAAACTAAAGCTTTTACAACCACAATTTTCCTTTTCGACTTCCAACTTGGGTTTTTTAAAAAGAGGTCGTTGGGTATTTCAAGAATACAAAAGAATTAAAAGTCTACGTACATCGATAAATTTGATAAAAAGAATATCCGAATGAGCAAGGTCCAGAGGTGGAGGGGAGAGGGGTGAAATAAAACGAATACCAGCGCGAATTTTTCTTTCATTGTCACCTAATGTTGCCTTTTTCAGAACCGAACATTTTACGGTTTAATTTTTTTTTTCAAAAAAAAAAGGTGTGGCTTTACTCTTCGTTTGACCTTTTCTTGTACATAGTTCAAAAGCTCTAAAACCCCCAAAAGCAAAAAGTAAAAACCCGAGCAGGGAAAAAAGAGGCACCCAAGGTACCTAAAACAATACAGAAATTTCACCTCTACGTTCCACGAGCCACATTAATCTCCAACAATGGCAAAGATTGTCCTTCTAATATCTACGTATGTACATATTAATTAGAGCAGCTAAAATATACCCAATACCCACACACAGGTCAACGAGCCTACGACGAGAACGAGTACAAAGCACAAGGTGGATTTTCCGAACGAGCCAAAGACAATATCAACAAAGGCAAAGGCAACGCAGGGGGCAAGTTTGCAAATTTCTATCCTCGTACCACAGTGACCCGATCTGCTATTTGAAAAATTAACTTCGTTCCCCAAAGTACACACAGTATAACCTATATCCTCGTGTTATAAGTAAAGGCAGCAAGCATATCTCGAAAGTTTCCAGGCGAAGTTCTCTCTTTACTAATTTACGTACTAAGCTCGCAAGATGGTAGACAATTTTACGCCGGTATCGGTCAACAAGACGAAGGGTGATGGGCTGAAAAATGGATATCGCGGTTAATTGAATTATACCGACGACGACGACGGGAGGGGCGAGCAGATCTGCTCGAGTAACTCGACCGGTGATTTAATTACATCGCTGGTATGCATTTTATAGCAGTACAAAAGGGTGTTTTGGCGTGTTGGGAAAATTTTTCAAAGATGAAATTGGCCTTTTTTTACAACTTGAATGAAAAACAAATTGAAGGGGTAATTTTTCAGAGCAAATATTCCTAAAATTTTGAGTATCTGTTTCAAGTTCCAAAGTTATCGTTATTGATTGATAAACTTTCATCAATTTTTGCAATTTTCGGTCCAAAACTGAGAAAAATTGAAAGTCTGTGGCGCGGGGAATGGCCTTGATTAATTAGTTCAGCATTTGAAGCATTTAATGGACCATTCCTCGATGTAAATGTTTTAATCAAAATTTGAAATTTTCGAAAATTTTCAAAAAATTCAAAAAGTCAGTTAGTTTACAAAAATTGAATAATCATGGATTGATATGACGAAGTTGTAATTAAATGAGGTAGCAAGAGGTTTGGGGGAGAGTAAAAATGGAATGAAAAATCTTTCAAACCCTCACAATTCAAATATCTCAAAACACTCGAACATTCGAAAATCACAATCCTGTGTATTTTTCCCTTCGACTCTACGAGGAAATCCCATAAAAAGGGCGTACCTTCTTACCTATACAAATCATCTCGCAGCCGGTTACTGCGGCTAGAGAAAAATTAATTAGCTGTTTTTTTTCGCAGCTACCTCGTAAAACGAACACGTCGTATATTCGCACATCGATCACTCGATAATTAAAATTTTACACTTATAGCTTCCTCGTGCAGGGGATAACCTTGTTTTAACGATACCATATTAAACGACGAATTGCACGCGCAATTACACCTGAATTTTATTCCATAGACGACGACTTTACTCATGAAACAGGTACTTTACACACCGCTGAAAAAAAACCCTCTAGAATAACATTTATCAAAATCATATTCACCTGTTCCTAGAAACAAAATATCGATCTTCTCTCCATCGATGGTTTTCACTTTGGAATCGACTGCGATGGCTGATAAACGATACCTGAAACGAAATCCAAGTCGAAAGATTAGCTCAGCATATTCCATACTCGATGACATTTCTCATCGAAAACTGATAAAAGTTACTTACTGTAACGAGACACGAACGAAGACCGGATGCTTGTGAAATGCTGGCACAGCATCGTCCATGAGAGGATGACTTTGGGCGAAATTTATCACAGTTGATGATAATGTTCTGGTATCGTTGGAACAACTACCTGGTCTAGGTTGAGGTACCTGTGTATGGAGAAAAAAATACATTTTTAAATAAGCTGTCATCAGAGGTGTTAGCATGAAGGCAGTGGTGGCGTAGCCAGGGGGTGAAAAAGTTGAAAAAACGCGTGAAATTTTGTCTTATGAATTTCTTTTTCCCAAAAATTTTCGCTCGGGCTCAAAATTCGTCTTTATTTCAGCAAAAAATGGATATTTTCATCTGATTTTACATAAAGTCACATGTTTACTTTAAAAGTTTTTTATTTCTTAAAAATTCCTAAAATCGCATCAAAATTGTTTTAAACATCGTAAAAAAAGATTTAATCGAAAAAAAAACTTTGGAAAAAAATCCTAAATACCAAAAAAAATTTCAAAATATTATTAAATTGTATAAAAAAGCAAAAAAAACTGGAAAAATCATCATGAAAATTGTTAAAATTACTTAAAATACGTTTAAAATGTATTGCATTTGAATTGTTGTTTTAAAAGTAATTTTAATTCAAGACTGCAAAAAAATATTTAAAAAATCTGAAAAGTTGTTGAAATTTTTTAAAAAACACAAAGTAGAAATTTTGAGAAAATCGCTCAAAAGACGATAAAAACCACACAAAAACATCGAAAAACTGTTAAATTGCTCAAAAATGTGACCAAAATATCTTGAAAAATTTTGAAATTGCGTAAAATTACACAAAATATGGCAAAAAGTGATTGAAAGTGACGAAAAAATTATTTTTTGTACATTGATAATTTTGAATTTGTTGAAAATATAGGAAAAGTCGAAAATTGTTTTTTCTGCACCTTGATTTCGATACTCGATGAATAAACTAGAATGAAGAAATTTGACGTAATTTCCTCAATGTTCTGCAAATTTCATGATATTTCGAGTAACTCTTGGAAATTTTAGGTATAATTTTTTGATGAAATTTTATCAATTTTTATTGTAATTTGACGATTTTTTTTTCGTATTTTAAACAATTTTCATCTCATTTTCGCAAACCTTTTGAAACTTTTGAAGAAATTTTATTAATGTTTTAACGAATTTTTGAATACTTTTCAATAATTTTTATGAAAATTTCAACTCTTTTTTGAAAATTATGAAGTTTGCGATATTTTGAACAATTTTAGCGCTATTTTGACCGTCCGCATTGTTATTTTATCATATTAGCATAGGATATGTTTTTGCTATGGGAAGTGATCTCGTGGAAAATTCCGTGACGAAATTGTGTAACGCTGACTTTTAGACATAATGTCAGACTTTTTTGGACTTGAAAAAATTTTCAGATTTCCATTGACTTTTGGACATTATGTCAGACTTTTTTGGACTTGAAAAAATTATCAGATTTCCATTGACTTT
>FIZU01031423.1:0-12580 GCA_900064475.1 Pseudococcus longispinus
TACCCGGGTAACCCGGGTAACTACCCGTGCTATAACCGGTTATGAATCGGACTCGGCATTCGACGAGTAATTACCCGGGTAACCCGGGTAAGTACCCGACCCGTGCAGTGCTCTGGTAGGTACCTACCTGTAATAATTTCTAAAAATGTTGAAGAAATGAAAATCCTTCCCATACGAATCCTTGCTCAAGACTTTTAGAGTAAGTATACAATAAAAATATGAATTTTGGATGAAGTTGATTCAACAAAATAACCTAATTTTCAATATCTAGTTTCCCTAGAAAAAATCTTTATCTCAAGTTTGGTCATTTTCTAGTTGCATGTTCTTAAAATTGCCAAAAATTTGCCAAATAATAAAAATTGTCATCTTCATCAGTCGGTGGCATAGCCAGACGGTCAATCAAGGAGGGGAAGGGGGCCTCGTGAAAAAAATGAAGTTTCATGTCAAATTATTTTATCAAAATAAATAGATTAATCTACTTGTTTTGATAAAATAATTTGCCAACCCCTTCCCCAAGAAATTTTTACAATTTTTTCTCTAATTTTGAAAATGGGCTGTTTGGTCATGTTTCAGCTAAGTTTTTGACTACCCATGGAAGAGTCCATTTTTCAAAATTGATGAAAAAAATTGTAATAATTTTTTGGGGGAGGGGTATTTTATTCTATGAAAAATCGTGTTCTTTCAACATCGTGTATCAACGAAGTAAAAGAATAAAAATCAAGATCACAAAAAATATACGTTTTGAATCGTGCTCGACAGTTTGATGAGGTGAGGACTGATGTAGTGAGTGGTTTGATGCAGTGGGGGCGGGGTTAATCCTATGGGAGCTTATTATACCCAGAGGGTTGATAAATTCTGAATTTTTCAATTTCAAAAAAAATCGTCTGCTCACCTTATAAAATTTTCCAAGTCCAAAAAGTGATTTGAAGTCTGAATTTCAAAAAATTTTCAAGTCCAAAAAGCCTAAATTTTGACACTTTGAATTTGGGTGGGATAAAGTTGAATTGGGAGGGAGGACAAAAAGTAATACATGGTGTCCAACTGGATTTTTTTTTTGATAATTCATGACTTTTCCATGAGCTTAATGACATTTTGTTCAAATGAAACCCCTCCGAATTTATTTTTTTAAATTTCGTTCTAAGTAACATCCTCATTTCAGAGTGTCTAAAAAATTTTCAAATCAAAATTCAACACTTTTTTCAGAATTTTGTAACATCTTTAAGAAGATGTTTCTCAAATTTTCGAGCTACATCCCCCCCCCCCCCACACCAATCTACATATATTAAACGATTTTTGATTTTAAAAACCTCGTAATAGTTCGTCAGCCTGATAAATGGATCGATTTTTACCTTTTGACATGGATATTGGATATGTCTTATGGTTGAGGTCAATCCTAAAATTTTGTCCAATTTTTTTGTCCGCCATTTTTGTAACTTTTTATTTTGTCCATTTTTTGCCCATTTTTCGAGTCCGTAAAAACCGTCACGAAATTCCTTGACGATGATTTTTAAACATTTCATCAGACTTTTTGAACTTGGAAAAATTTTCAGATTTCCATTGACTTTCTGAACTTTGGAAAATTTCAGAGAATAATGCTGACTTTTAGTCATTTTGTCAGACAAACAATTTTAATTCTTCAACTTCAAAAATTTACTTTCAGACATTAATGTCTGATTTTTTGCACTCAGAAAATTTTTATGAATTCAAATTAATTTTTGGACTTGGAAAATTTCAAGTTTATAACTCTGAAAAAATTCCTTGAAGATGATTTTCAGACATTTTGTCAGACAGATTTTTACCTGAGACTGACTTTTAGACAATTTGTGGAATTTAGAAAATTTTTCAGATTTCTGCTGACTTTTTATACTTTGAATTGGATTTCAAAAATTCTTCAAAAAAATTACTTTACGAAATTCACTAACGAAAATCTTTTACAATGACTTTTAGATATTTTGCCCGACTTTTTCGAACTTAGAAACTTTTTCAAAATTCAAATAACTTTCTGGCCTTGGGAAATTTCAAGAAAATTTCAAGTATCACAACTTATGACGCGTATCATAGTAAATGTGTCATCAAGTATCGAGGTCAATTTCTCGCCCCCCTCCACCTCAATCCAACCTAAAAATCTTGTTCAAATTGACGCACCCCAACGCACACAAAAAAACACGAAAAAGATTACTCGTATAATTTGGAAAAAAACCTTAACGTCGATTCAAAAACAGCTGATACAACGTAATTTCCCGACGTTAAAACTCATTAGCAGCCCTCAAACAAACGCTGAAAAGAAGAAACGATTAAATATTTTTAATTAGGTGGGCGATTTCTTCAAAAGAATGCCCATTTCAATTTCCAGCAAAAATTAAACCCTTTTCTTATAAACGTATTTCATCAATAAACCAACCAAAAAAAAAAAAAGAAAAAAATCAATTTAAAAACACGTAAATGTTAAAAAATGCCAATTTTCGGCATAAGTAAATATCAAAACACCATCCAAAGGTGTTTTTTTTTCAAACAGTCACAATTCTCTCGAGCTCGTATTTTAAAAAATTCGAACAAACAGATGCGAGAATGCAGCACCATAAGGTGTAACTTGGCACACAACCAAGGTGAAAATTTCCCAGCCTTTATAATGACCCTGGTGAAAAAAATTAATCCGTGCATCATCCTGATACCATGTAAATTGGAAATTTAAAATTACTCGAATAATTTCCAGTCGCGCTATTACACGTTCGTAGGCGTGGCGTGCATTTGGCACGCGATTTTAAACCTTTGAATAGAGCAAAAGTATGAATTTTTATCGGCATGTTTTTTTGATAATATTTACACGACTTTAATTGAATTCGAGTATCGATATCGGTATAGCAGAATAAGTTAGCAAGCAGGTACATTCTTTTCGCTCGCAGATAAATTCAATTTAGTTCATTAACCTAAATTATGACTGATTGGAGAAAAATGCCAACCTTTGATAAGGTTTCCTATTATTTGTTTTTTTTGTTTGCAAAGAAGCTATAATATTAACATGAAGTATTACTCGAATCGCTGTGCAGAAAAATTAATTTTTAAAAAGAATTTTCTTTAAAAGTAAACGCTCTCTTGTTATGCTTTCGTTATCAACTAATATAGTTAACCTTAGGAATCGTTAAAAAGTATACTTGTTGAAAATTATTGTTCTTTACTTTGCACCCGAGTGGAAGTTTTTTTCGTCTTCGCCATCGTCCGTACATTTTTAATGAAAGAACTAATTCTAGTTCCCTCGGATTTCTTTTTTTTTTTTTCAAGCGATGTAGATTGTTTGATCAATTATGTCATGAAACGTAAAGTTATGAGAAAGTTCAAGTGCTTTTTTACCAAAAAGTTTTTTAATTTCCTGTTTTGTTAGTGAAAATTGATTCTGTGTTCTCGAAAATATACCTGGAGATTTTTTTCGAGTATGGCTTTAGCGTTGATAAAAAAATTCATTGTATTTAATTGTGTGAAAGTGAATTAAAAGGCTTAACTTTTAACCAACGTGATTTCTGCCACGAATCCTTTCATCTCGATATTTATATACAAGGAACTTGATACTACCCTTCAAAAAAAAACTCAGATGAGTGAAGTTTTCGAAAAAAAAATACAAAGAATGTCGTTAATAATAAAGGTATTTTATTAATCAAAATGCAAATATACTTATATGATATAGATATGTGTAGATACGAGAGTAAAATGCAAGTTTATTTAGTTCGTAAAAAAAAAAAACATCAAAAGAAAACAAGGAGAAAAAGAACTTTCATTTATATACAAGATGAAGTACCCTGTTTTGGAAAAATCCATGGCAAACAATATGGAAGCTACTTAGTACAAAAACAATTAAATAGGTAAAGTAATTTCGGTGCAGTTGCAACTACTTATACCCTACGTACAGAAAGACTAATTAAACATTATTTTGTTGTTCGTGACAAAAACTCCAGCAACCCAAGTGTAAAGTAAGTTTTTTTCCCACCGTGAAACGTACGTGATGAAAAATTCGTCATGAAGTAGGTAGATAGAGGCACCTGTGTCATTCCTTCAACTACTGAAATCAATTAGTGTAGAAAAGTGATGATTCTTCTATTTATATTTGATGAATGGCGAAAACTTTATTCCAATATGAAAAGTTGGCTTTTGAAACAAGGTAAATGATGAATAATACGTATATGATTCCAAAAGCTATACAACAGGTAGCCACGACTAGTCATGCTGACTCCTTATGCGACGAATCGATATTGAATGCAGCAGATGAAGATTCAACGGATGCGGCAGTGGTAGGCTCAGTTGATAGGTTACTACTTCCAGCAGTAGTACTATCTTTCAAGTTAACGGCTTCAGCTGGACCATCAAAGTTTGAAGTTTCATCAAACAGATCGGTTTGGAATTCCTTTAAAAATTCACGTGTTTTGATTAACGAATCTTCCAACCAGTTTTCTTCTTGATGTAATCGTTTGATGAGATATTTCTTCTCTTCGTTCCCTAATTGGTCAAACGTGGGTTCTTTGTTCGATTCCTGAACGATGGTTTCCTTGATTTCCAACGGTTGTGCCATCTGTTGATAGATCAAATGTTCTTGCTTTTGGTGTTGCACTAATTTGGATATTTGTTGTTGAAGAATTTGCTGCATGCGTTTCAGAATTTCGTCTTCGTTCACTTGGGCTAGGTCTAATTCTTCTACTTGTTTATTTTTATGGTATTTCTGCTGGGTTTCAGAATCGTCGAGTGACTGCTTGGTCTCGGATGCTGGAAATCTTTGAATATTCATGTAATAGAATCCGAACATACTTGGTTTGGAATCCGGCACAGGCTTGGAGCTTGGTTCGACGAGTTCTTTCACGTAGTCTTTTAAAGATTCTCCGGATCTAGTTGGCAAATCAACGTGGTTTTCCATCTTACTCGTGTATGGAAGGTTATCGAACGAGACTGATTTATAATTCTGCGACGACCGTTGGCTCTGAGGTGAGGAGAAATAGTTTGAAAGTTGAGGAATTAGATCATCGAACTGGGCATTGATTCTGAACGACTGTTCATTCGGTATGATCGCTTGATCAGAAACTAATGATCTAATATTCCTTAAAACGTTTTCATCCACCTGGAAGTATGCCAATTGGGGACCAGCTTGATTATCTTCTACTTGCGAAAGATATTCGATACCTCGTACGTGCCTCGGTGATCCTTCATCTTGAATATTTCTTGCAGTGTTTTCATCTATCTGGATGTATGCCAATTGGGGAATGGCTTGAATATCTTCCAATTGTGAAGAATATTCGATACCTCGTGCGTGCCTGGGTGATCCTTCATTTTGAATATTTCTTGCAGCGTTTTCATCTAGCTCGATGTATGCCACTTCTGGAACAGCTTGGTAACTTCTAGATTGGGGAGGACATTCGGAGGATCGTACGTGCCTGGGTGATCCTTCATCTTGAGTATTTCTTACAGCGTTTCCATCCAGCTCGATGTATGCCACTTCTGGAACAGCTTGGTAACTTCTAGATTGCGGAGGACATTCGGAGGATCGTGCATTTCTGAAGAATTCTTCTTCTTGGGCTCGAGAATACAAATACAACTGACCGCTCTGGTCTTGATACGAATCGGAGAAAAATTGAGAGGGATCGTACGGAAGCGCGAATGCAACCGAAAGTAAGCACAACACTGAAACTCGAATCATGTTCAACTGAATTTGAACTCGTACGAATTAAAACTATTCCTAATTCGAAGATTTTTGCTTTTTATAAAGAACAGGTTGGAGATGATATAGTTATTTTGAAATTGATTACAGAATAATCAGGTTTTAGGTTGAAAATCATCACGTCTTTGATTAGTAATCATCGTACTTCATGTTTGTATCTTGTTTAGCTCCGCTAGAGTTTGACACGTTCGAACGTGTAGAGAATTTATCGATAGATGAAACAACGAAACTACGTTCATTCAATCATTTCATAATTTATTAATTTAGGTATATTTATTGTAATATGACATATTTCAAACAAAAAATGAAACATCGGTAACGTAAAAAATGAGGTAAATCATTAAGAGTTAGAGATAAGAGACCTAAAAATCAAGAATATAAAAACCGTCTAATAGAAATACTAATGTAAATTATGAACGATAAACAAATTACAATAAAAATTGTGAAGGGCAATTAAAATACAATAATAAAATATCAAAAATATTTCACAAAAACAAAAATACTAAAAACTTTCAAAAAAAAGTAGTCAGCAATTACTATATGGCAAATATAAATAAAATCACCACAACTAACAAGAGCGCATAAGCTCAACTCATAGTTAATAATATTTGGCGTAAAAATAATAACAACCTTTTCTGCAAACAAAACATCTGAAATATAATTTCACAACCTTAAAAAGTGATATTTTGAAATCGCTTTGCGTTATAGAATAAGTTAGCTATCGAAAGCAGACAGATTACAACTGAAAAAGTGAATTTTAAGCGGCTGGGACCTTGGCAATGTGATCCTGTCTAACGTAGATGAAATCTAAAGCTTGTTGTAATACGTTAATATCAACGTTATTCATGACAATTTCTTCTCCTTCGTGCTCTAGTATATCTATGTTGAATAAATCGCGAAAAAAATCAGCTTGGGCAGCAAGAACAACCCGATGGGCTGGGAAAACGGAATCGCCAACTCTGAAATGAATATCACAATATCGACCGGTTAAACGCATACGATTTAATCGCTCCATCATCCTAGAATAATGGTCCGGTATGACTACATCGATTGCAATCTCCATTTCTAGAAAGGTAAAAACAATTCGTTAGTTTTTTATTCATATTATACTTATTATAATATTGGAGTGATTTCACCGCTCGGCATTCATTATTAAAATGCTGCCACCGGTGCGTATTTCTAAATATAAGAATCGACAAATGAAAAGAAATAATAAAGAAATGGTACTTACCGAAAAAGGAACGATGCAAAAATGACTAGAAAATTTTGCAAAAAAAATCACCAACTTTGAAATAATTTTCAAACATAAATTGATAAGAATAAATCAAGATCAAACTTAAAAGCACAACAAAAGGAAGAAAGAAACGCCGAACAAAAATAAAACTTTGAGCTTTTCGTTCTTCCATTGTTTAGTAATATCACTCGAAACGATAATCACACAAAATCAACTTGGTCGAATTTTGACATTTTTAGCTATTTTTTGTTCATTTTCCTCCTTATCACACAAACCACCTGAAATTGTTTCTGAGGGAAATTTACGTGAACCCGAAGGAACGTAACTTTTAATTGTGAAATATGCCAATTAAACCTTCTTTTCTATTACTCAAACCATCTTGAGGTAACAAGCAATGGTGCTAAAATAATTTAAAAATGAAAAACTCACCCTTCGCCAAGATTTTTCTTACTTCGTCACGCTTGTACGTTCATCGTAATGCCATCCGAAATACGTCGAATTTGGAGCTTATTGATAGTTTTTCACACTAGTAACACGTTAAAATACACGTAATTCGCACTTATGAAATAAGTATCGCGTTTTTTTCGCACTTCTCGACTTCAATTCCTATTATCAATCACAACGTAAATAAAACAAAATGCCATATACGCTGCTGCAGCGACGCCGCCAGATACCGAGTTGTATGGCAACACTGAGGTGATTGGTAACATTGACCGAAAACAACATTGAACATTCATCGAAAAATCTAAAATAAATCACTCACCATAATTTTTTTTCCATTTGATCCATTCAAGAAAATCGAAAGATACAATTTTTACAAACAATTTTCAAATTATTTTTAATCAAGTATATTTTAGTGAAAGTTTTAAATGAAATAGTTCACCACTTGATGCAAAAATATGTGAAAATAAATCGTAAAGATCTTCATTTCTTCAATCAAATTGCCCGATAGAGTTCGAAGTTTCTCAACTTGATGGCTTCCTTTTCGTATAAGTAAGTGAAACATCAATTCTCCCGAATTAAAAATCATTAGTATGTGCATTTTTAATGCTATAAGAACTGGTATATATGGATTTTGTACTCAGTTTCGAACATTTTTTACAAGTTAATACGTATCGTTGCTTCGTAAGATATTTCATATGTTGAGAAAAAATTGACAATTTTTTTATAAATTTACGTCAGTTTTGCAGTGAAACTACATTTTGTAATTTTTTATTCGCAGAATATACAATATATGCTGATACGGAAGAAAAATTCGTCATGGCTATGGCTTCAAGGGATAGTTTGAAGCGAATGGTGATGCAGTTCAGAATTTCCGAACTCCAATCGTTACTAGCATTCGCTGGCGAACCGATAAAATTTGGCAAAAAGAAAAAAGACCTGCAAAGAAAAGCCCTAAATTTAATAACATCGAAGAGGGTGGCATCCCTGCACAATAAAATCTTCCTGCTGTATCAGAATCTCACCAACAAAGACCACGGAAGCGATGCGAACGGTTCGTCGTACCCAAGTTACAAGGAAAAGTACAGAGATTTGAGTAAACATTTCCTTACTAATTGGTCGAGCGAACGATGTAATAATGACTTATTTCTTAGTAGGGAGAATAATTCTAGTTTTTATAATGATATGTACGGTAGTAACTCGTCGGACAACGAATGCGGTGCGTCCAGACTCACCACAATGCAGAATCGTTTCAAAAAGCTGTCCGTCAATTTGAAGCAGATCGAGTTTAAAACATTACCATTTTTCGAATATCAAAGCGAATTACTGGCAGTTACGAATTTGCATCCTAAAAAAGTAGACGACGACGTATTCGAGTGCGGAGCTTTATTTACTATGGATTCGGAATGGATATCGCGGTTAGAACCGCCGTACCAAGTTCAAATGCGAATATGCGCGTTATCGGATAATGTAAAACAAGTGAACGATTCATTACCATTGTCGTTGTGTGTCAAAGTCAACGATAAGTATTCGACGTTACCGCCGCCGATTCCATCGACGAACAGGCAAGGTATGTTATTACGAAGAATGAACGTTCCTATCAATATAACATCCGAGGTGCATCGAAAAAGCGGCGTCAATAAGTTATTAATCAGCTGGTCGATCGAAGACGATGAATTATACGCTTTCACCATTCACGTTGTGAGAAAGTTCACGTCCGACGAGCTGATAGACAAACTGAAAGAAAAAGGAGAGCGTGATCCGGCCGTCACGCGAAAAGCAGTTGTCGATAATTTGAACGACGAAGATAACGAAATAGCGGCCACATCGTTGAAAATATCCTTAGTATGTCCATTGGGCAAAATCCTCATCACTTTGCCTGTACGAGCTAGTACATGCAACCATTTGCAATGCTTCGATGGAACGTTGTTCATTAAAATGAACGACGTAAAAAGCACGTGGCAATGTCCGGTATGCAACCAGTCGTGTTTCTACGAAAATCTCTTCATCGACGGGTTCTTCAACAACGTTTTGAAAAACGAATCGTTCATAGCCGCCAATGTTACAGAAATCGAACTCGACTCGGATGCCAAATGGACTCCCGTGCTGCCCAAAAAGCGAAAAATCTCCGAAACTAGTCCACCTCCATCGGCACCGCCTGCGAAAAAACAACATATCTCTCCGGTTCCAATTCCGGTTCCGCCACCGGCGCCGATTGTCTCCAAGCCACCGAATCCAGTGCTGCCGGAAGCGCTACCTTCTCCACCGCCACCGCCACCTTGGAGTAAAAAAACCGAAGTTGATTTGGTATCGGACGGTGACTCGCATTCGTCTAACGACGTTGCGAACGACTTGCAAGATTTTTATTACCAATATAACAAAGATGCCGAATTATGCAGCTATAGAGCCGGATGCCCTATTTTACCATCTTTTAAAGAAATGAGCAATCATTTTCTCAACGTCAAAGCTGATTCTGAGTATCGAGATGTACGAGCTCCAGCTCCGGTCGTCGTATCGCCCGAACGACCAGTAGTCGACAATGCACCTAAGAAAAATATCCTAGAGGTTGATCTGACCGAAACAGATTCCGATTCTAATGATGTACTCGGGTTGTCAGACGAATCTGATGATAATAGCGACGACTCCGATTCCTCGTATTCGCCCCCTGTACAAAAAACTACGTCTTCTGGTCCACCCTGTTACGATATCGATGATTCGGATTCGGATTTCTAAAATTATCGAATATCTGGGGCTTTGGATTGTGATAACGATAATCGTGATTTCTGAATACATATTTTTGTAAGTTTTGTTTTTTCTACGTGTATAAATTGTGATATTTGATCGTTCTTTTCTTGATGTATATTTGTGTGTAAAATATAAACCGAAACCTTTTTTATTTGTGTTCTTTTCATTTTACGTAGTTGACTTCCTTTTTTAATAATTATTTAATTATGTAATTATTTTTATTTAGTATTTAAGTATTTCGCGTATTTATGCTTGATTTTTCAGACTAGCGTGCTGAATCGTTTTATCTGTGAGTGATGAATTTCGTTCGATATCTGTAACGATTTGTTGTTGTGAGGAGTTTATAAACTTTTTTGTCTTTTTTTTTTTTCAATATTGTTTACTGATTTCGTGAATTTTTTACTCCCCCCCCCCCTCCTTGAGTTGAAATGTAATGTACTTGTGAACAGAATATGTACTCGTACCTAATATTAAATTTGTATTTTTATCATGCATTTCGTATCGACAAGTGAATACCTATTATAGTATTGAAGTTTAATTTCTAATGATTTTTACACTTTTAACATTTCGATTATGATTTCGTTTTGTTTTATAACGCACTTCATGTATTTTAAGATTGGTAAACGTGTAAATATTCGAATTGAATTGTATTTTGTAACTGCAGCTTGCGTAGGAAGCGTCGTTTATTGTCATATACTTCGCAATTTGCATTATTCTTGTCATAATAAAATCTATCCGAATGATATTGGTGTCGTTTATATTTAATAGTACAGTCGCAAATGGAAAAAAAAGACTGATTTGTAATCTAGGATGCATTTTTTTAAAAATGAGCTGGGGTTTCATTTTTTTAAGGACCCCCCCCCCCACCCTTTAAAAGAAATCTTCCTATCTCTGTACCTAAGGCTTCAATTGAAAAATTGTTCAAACAAAAATTATTCATCATACGACTGTAAGTAAATTTGGTTATATGAAAAATTTCGATCCGACCCCTTCCTCCCCACCAATTTTGCATTTTTAAGGTTTCTCTTTTTGGAGGTCCACTTCCTTTCCGAAAAATCTCCATATCTCGGTACCTAAGGCCTCAATTGAAAAAATTTTCAAATAAAAGTTGTAGACTGTGATCTTTAAAATCACTTAGGTTATTACAAAAATTTCGATTGGACCCCTCCCTCCCCTCTAATTTTGCATTTTCAAGGTTCCCCTTTTTTTGGGTCCACATTATTCCTTTCCAAAAAAATCTCTGTGTTTGTATCTAAGGCCCCAATTGAAAAATTTTTCAAACAAAAATTGTTCATCATACGACTGTGAATAATTTTGGTTATATGAAAAATTTCGATCTGGCCCCTTCCTCCCGGTCAATTTTGCATTTTTAAAGTTTCTCTTTTTGGAGGGCCACTTCCTTTCCGAAAAATCTCCATATCTCTGTACCTAAGGCCTCAATTGAAAAAATTTTCAAATAAAAGTTGTAGACTGTGATCTTTGAAATCACTTAGGTTATTACAAAAATTTCAATTGGACCCCTCCCTCCCCTCTAATTTTGCATTTTTAAAGTTTCTCTTTTTGGAGGTCGACTTCCTTTCCGAAAAATCTCCATATCTCTGTACCTAAGGCCTCAATTGAAAAAATTTTCAAATAAAAGTTGTAGACTGTGATCTTTAAAATCACTTAGGTTATTACAAAAATTTCAATTGGACCCCTCCCTCCTCTCTAATTTTGCATTTTCAAGGTTCCCCTTTTTCGGGTCTACAATTCCCTTTCCAAAAAAATCTCTATGTTTCTATCTAAGGCCCCAATTGAAAAATTTTTCAAACAGAAATTGTTCATCATACGACTGTGAATAATTTTGGGTTATATGAAAAATTTCGAACTGACCCCTTCCTCCCCGCCAATTTTGCATTTTTAAAGTTTCTCTTTTTGGAGGGCCACTTCCTTTCCAAAAAATCTCCATATCTCTGTACCTAAGGCCTCAATTGAAAAATTTTTCAAACAAAAGTTGTAGACTGCGGTCTTTAAAATCACTTGGGTTATTACAAAAATTGCAATTGGAGGATCTTTCCCCTCCAATTTTGCATTTTCAAGGTTCCTCTTTTTCGGGGTCCACTCTCTTTCCAAAAAATCTCAATCTTTGTATGTACCTAAGTTCTCAATCGAAAAATTTTTCATACAAAAGTTATAGATTGCGATCTTTAGAATAGCTTCGGTTTTTATAAAAGTTTGATTGGACCCCTCCCTCTCCTCTAATTTTGCAAATTATCATTTCAAAATGAGTGTAAAATTTATGTTTTTCACGTTTTACATCAAAATTACTTGAAATAGAATACCTTTTCAAATAACAAAAGTTGTTCAGAATCATAAAAAGGGCACGTGTACCAAAAATCACACCCCCTCACCCTTTCAAAAAAATACCAAAATCGCAATTTTTCATGTAAAATATGAAAAAATGTTTTCAAGGGTGATTTTACTGA
>FIZU01031426.1:0-20145 GCA_900064475.1 Pseudococcus longispinus
AATATTCCCTTTAAAACAGTAAAAACGCGAAATTTTGGCAAAATATTGTCTAATAATCCCTTAAAATTGATGAAATATGCCAAAATGTGCATTTATAGTTGAAATATGCCAAACGTCTCTATGCTCTTACAAATTAGGCTCATTTTACTGGAAATTTCATGAAACATAAAGATAATTCGAATATCCCGTTTAAAAAGTGTAATAAAAAAATATGTATTTACATATTTTTCTCATCCCTAGTCATCAGCACTGATCTCTCTCCCTGTACAACCAAGTCTTGTTTGGATTTTGGGCCAAAAACTCTCAAAAATGGATTCAGATGGCTTTGGGAAAATCTCCAGAAAAATCTTTTTTTTTAATTATTTTTCAAAAGAGTATTTTTCTTGTAGTATTCGATTTCGTATTTTTTTTCTGGGTATCAATTACCCCGACAAATGAGAAATTTTGAAAAGGACAGACTCTAACACGAAAAATTCCTAAAAATTCGATGCCAAAAACTTAAAAACTCTCAAACTTTACCCGTTCGTCTTGACAGATTTTAGTCCATTAAACCAGCTTTTCTGACTCGATGAATTTTTTTCTCTGACATAAAATCTCACATCGAGGCAACCTCATTCGAATTTTTCTGCCCATTTTCATCAATACGTAACCATTCAGTTCACACAGCACATAATCATAGTCATTTTTTCATCCTTGATCCAAATAAGCCCTTCCTTTTCATTCAGACTAAATGACAGAAATATTTCATCGATGATAAAACCCACTGAAAATGTCAATTTTCAGAGACCGAATTTACCCTGAATATTTATTATTCATTCAATAAACAATTTGATCCTTGTAATAAAATTTTAATACGTGGATTGATACAGACCATCGGATAAAAACTATTATTTATGTTGAAATCTACGCGATGACGTCGATAAAAATTAAATTTCGATATTTACATCTTAAATATTTGGCCAGTATGATATAAACTAGGTATAGAAATTGGCATGGCACATCTGAGAATCACTGTTTTAGGCTACAGAAATGATTACCGAATTAAAGGCACGCGAGCGGCGGGTACATACATACGCAAGCGAGTAATGAAATGAATTTTTAAAAACATTTCGACGCAGTGTGCCCGACTGCTCGTATTTCGGCGATTAGTGAAAAGAAATGTCCTAATTTTTTTATTCAGTTCTTCGTGTTTTTTTTTGTCGTATTTCTTTTCCTGTTCATTCTACTTTACCTTTCTTTTCTTTTTTGGTGCCATAAAATACTCGCATTAAAGTTTAAATGGGTACAAATACAATATGATACCTGCAATGAAACTTCACAAAATTTTCAACGGGTTTTCAAATCCTCATTGAAATTTAATTTCGAGGATTTTTCGCGAAATTTCAAAAGAGAATATGCAGGGTGTTCTAGAAGGAGTGCATTGCCTTCAAACCAGAAATGCGGCAATTCAAACCACACAAGTGTATAAATGTTTGCTGACTCCAAGATTTGAAGCGGTAAAGTTTGCACTAGTGAAGTGATTTCTTCAGAACGTCGTAACTCCGCTGATGATATAGGTAGGCATTTTTTTTTTAGACTTTATGGTAGAACTTTTCGAGCTCTACAAAATGAGTTATATTCATGTTTTGTCTAACTTTAAAATTGAGGGAGCTAAAACGATTTGAAAATTTGTAGGCTTTAATAACATCTTTAATTTTCAATCTATCGAAATTTTGAAAGAGTTATTTGAGATCTACAAATTGAGCTGACGATGATTTGCCCAACTCCAAAATTGAGAACATGCTAAACCATCTCAAAAAAATTTCGTAAATACAAAATTAAACAAGAATAAATGCCTCTTTTCATTTTTTAAATGGCTATAGCTCCTTCAATTTTAGAGTTAGGCAAAACATGAATACAACTCATTTTGTAGAGCTTGAAAAGTTCTACCAAAAAGTATCAAAAAAGATTTGCCTACCTATATTATCAGCTGAGTTACGACGTTCTGAAAAAATCAGTTTCATTAATACATAATTTTATCCCTTCAAATTTTAGGATTGACAAACATTTACACGCTTGTGTACTTTGGGTAGCTGCTCCCTAGTTTGAAGGCTGTGCATTCCCATTAGAACACCCTGTATAATTCAACTGACTTTTGATAGGTAGTCTCAAAATCGCATTCCAGTCCAGATCAAGCCTTTTCCAACTGGCCCAAATTTCACAACCGTTTTCCACCACCTCGAATCGAAAAAACTACAAAATCGCCTTTTTAAAAAGAGACATTTAATTATCAGTGACAATTACGACATTCCGAGTCGGACATCTGTCCACGCTTCGAGCGATCGCTCCTACATCAAAGTATATAATTACCCATCGATCGCCCAGGTAGACTTTCGTTGCGGTATTTCACCTTCAACCACACGACCATGGGATTTTCGTACAAGCCATAAAGAAAACGGTGGAAAAACTATTCACCCGAAAGAAATTCAAATTAAATGCTAATATCGCGTGAACTTCACCATCATTCGATGTACCTACTGCACAGGTGACTTATCGCAGCGATCTTTTAAGCAATTCATTTCCAAAACCCATAAGCTGTTTTTTAACAGTCGCGATCCGGCAACTTTAAAACGTGTATTTTCCCTCATTTTCATCGTTCGTTTACAGACTACATCAAGGCAGCTCGATCGAGAAAATTATATAATAACAACTGTGACGTCATTTGTTTGTATGACAAGGGTTCTTGCGCAAGGTCAATACCGCCTCACACACAGACAACCAGCACACTAATCCTGATGACTTTTTATTGCATTGCAGGAATGATACGTCCGACGGAGCACCTTCTTACGGAAATACCATGTTCGATAGAAGAGTGGCACGAGGTAGTAATTTCGCAGCACAGCGTCCCAATGTGATATCGGTAAATACAATTATGTATGATTTGATAACCAACCCTGTCTTCCCCTATATTAAGGTCATATGCATACTTAAGGTTTGATTGCGATTACTGCGTTCCAACCCCCATCTCTAGTTCTTTTCTTCTACGTCGATGTACAAATCACGAAGACGTGCAGACCTCAGCACAAGTACACACACGAAATATACCTAATAAGTATATCGTAAACAGTGATGTGTTAATAATATCGATGCCAGTGTACATGAATTTCATATTGACCCATTAAAAACGTCACCACATTACTTTGAAACATTAATTTTAATCTTACTAACCCACTTAGAACCAACAGCACCGCCAGAAATCGCCGTTGCGTGTACGTATACATGTTTTCCTTAGTAACTGAAAGTTTCAATTATATTCCGCTACGATGAAAAATTAAATAAACGCGTACTTGACATTTTTTTTTATTTTTAGTATTTTTTAGACCTGTAGTTAAAATAGAAATTTTGGACATATCATACAACGTTTCCAAATCAGAGGGGAGGTTAGAGAAAAGGGATACCCCAATATTCGTATTATACTGTTTAGAAGACTTGTAATTATAGTTTACAATTTATTTTCCAGACCGAACATGTGCTTAGTCGACAAGCAGAAGCTCGAAGGAGAGCAGCGGTAAGACAACGAGCGCAGATACGAGCCAGGAAACTGAGACTAGGCACTCCACCACCAATAGATGGTAGAAGACATGGGCAGATTCAGACTGATAAATATTTAGAAGAGGTAAAGCTTCACGGTTGTTTTAATATTTCCAAAAATTTGGGTATTTTGAAAGCAGAACGCAAGCAAAAATTCATAAGGGGTTGAAAATGAAAGAAGTCTTTGAGGTTTATTCGATTGAAGTACCTAGGTTCTGTATAAGTTGAAAAAAAATATCCAGAAGTTCTAATATACGTTTGTACGAGGAATCTAGCAAGAATTGGGTGGATTTCTAAATGGTAGTTAGTCAATTTTTTACACAAATCTAGACAAATACGAAGAGATATTCCAAGAACAGAAGTATGAAGAATTAAAAAATAATATCCGATTGCCCAAAATTCCTTCCCCAAAGAAATTCACTCATCCCCAATGAAACCCTTGAATCCTTACTATCAGATAATGACTCTCGAAACCTTAGAATCCTTTCCTTCCTAAAAACCATTCAACTCTACTCCAAGATCTAAATTCACAGTTCCCACGTCTCTAGCCAAATGGCTGTACACGACGTGGCTAAATAAATAAAAAAAAAAAAAGAAAAAAAGAAACATAATGTTTTCTACTATTTACGGAAACGGCCAAAACGAATTTCAACGTCAATATGAACCAAACAAAATTTGACGCGATTTTTATTGGGGGGGGAGGGGGGGTAACCTTCCGCCCCTAATAATTGGGGAAATTATCTCGTAATTACAGCTCAGTATTTACATGGTAATTTCTGATGAATCTCGAAATTACAGTCATCATTTTACTTTGGGTAGTTCTAAAAATTTCTCAGAATAACCTATGATTGAGTGAATTCATTGCAAAAGTAAATTGCTCAAAAAATGCAGTAAAAACTGCTTAATATACGATAACAACTGATGAAAATGAGAAAAAAATTACAAAAATTTTCAAAGATATCTTAAAAGAGTGCGAAGTGGCCTCAAAATTATAAAAAATAGTCTACAAATTGTTCAAAATATCATGAAAAGAATTGTTGAAACAACCAGAAAATTGTTATTTTTTCAAAAAAGTTGTTATAAAAGAACGAAAAGCTCACGTAATAAGTTTAAAACAAAAATTTTGCACGAATTACTGAAAATGCCATGAAAATTGTTGGAAATAAGAGAAAATCACCAATCCAGAGAAATCATATTCATTTTATCCACAAGCTCCTACAAAAAAGACTCTACGTAAGAAGTAAATAGGCCAAATGAAACCCCAAATTCATCCCCTTTCACGTCATAAACTTCATTTTTCAAATGTTTGCAAAGAGAAAAAACTAAAAAATCCAAAAAGGGACAAAAAATAAAAAATAAAGGAATTATTATTTTTTCAAAATTTTGAAAATGAAAAAAATCATTTCTTACGATTACTAGCACTATTTTTACGATTTTTGAATTTCATCAATGAAAAAGGAAGGTATCTCTGATCAGGAAAATTTTCAAATTTGCGCTTTTTCTTTGTTATAGCCCATAAAAGATTTCTATGAGCTCAAATTATTCGTCTTGAGTTTCTCTTTCCAAAATTTTCATCAATATAATTAAAATTTGAAAAATTTATTGAATTTTCAAAAAAACAAAACGTAAAAATTGATTATTAAAATGATTAAATATCACAGAAAATTTAAAATGTCATAAAAATTTTGAAAATTGTTTTTAAAATGGCGTGATAAATGGTTAAAATGTCTAAAATGTGAGAAAAATTGATAAATTTTCAAGTTGTGTGAAAGTACTTGAAATTACTTAAAAAAATTGTAAAAAAATACCTATCATGTATGCTGAAATATTCTAAAAATTGTTAAAAATTCATGAACATTTTTTTACATATTGCGTGAAAAAGGTTAAAATTTCTCAAAATCTCATACAATATCTTTAAAAATGTGAGAAAAATCGATGAATTTTCATAGAAATTGAAAAAAAAATGACTTGAAAGTACATACATGAAATTACTTCAAACATCTTATTAAAATTTCAAAATACAGAAAAGTTGAAATGTCATAAAAAAAAATTTTAATTAGAAAAACAATGTAAAAGATGATATTTTTTTTAAATTAAAAAAATTAGATTAAAAATCAAGTATCTGCGAAAAAATTATGTAAAATATAGAAAAATAACATCAAATTTTCATAAAAATTGCTTTAAAGAATCGATAAATGAGTCAAATTCTCATGAAAATAGTTGAAAATTACGAGTATATTAAAAATGTTCAAAACCAAGTAAAATTGTTTTCAAAATCGATGAAATACTGAAGAAGTGAAATTTATATTTCATTTTAAATCAATTTTTGTGTAATTTCGACAATTCAAACTCTATTTCAACGATTTTCACAACATTTTGAACAGAATTTCAAACATCCTGAACAATTTTTTTTGTTTCTACTTCTAAGATGATTTATGCAGTTTTAACAATATTTTAACAACTTCAATGCTATTTTTTTTTCGTAACTTTATCGACTTTCATACCATTTTAAACAAGTTTTAAGCTGTTTTAACCCAATTTAATAATTTTTCAACAATTTTTACGTAATTCTGAATACTGTTAACAATAACTTCAACAGGTTGTACGCAGATATTTTCAATTTCAACAATAATTACTCGCGTATTAGCGTAGGATATGCTTTTGGTATGGGTAATTTCACGAAAAAACTGACGAAATTCCGTCACGATGACTTTTAAAAATTTTGTGAGACTTTTCTGGACTTGAAAAAATTTTCAGATTTCAATTGACTTTTTGAACTTGGAACATTTTAGAGATGATGCTGACTTTTAGACACTTTGTCAGATAAACAATTCAGACTTTTTGAATATAGAAACTCAATTTTAAGACATTTTGCCAGACTTGTTTGGACTTGAAAAATTTCAGAGGTAATGCTGACTTTGGACATTTAGTCGGACTTTTTTGAACTTTGAAAAATTTTCAGATTTCCATCGACTTTTTTTGCTAGAAAAATTTCAGAAGTATAATGCTACCTTCTAAACATTTTGTTAAACAATTTAGATTTTTCGAACTTGAAAAATTTCAATAAAATTTCAAGTATTAAGTTTTTAGGGGCTTGAAAAAATTCAATAAGCAAAAGCATATCCCATGTTATATAGTTTCATGGGTAGTATGAAATGGCAGGAACTTTTTTTTGTAGATTTTATTGAAATTTTAGCCATTTTTATGATATTTTCAATGGTTGAATTTGAAAAAACACCAAAAAATTGCAGAAGAAAAAAAATTGAAAGAAATGTAAAATTTTTCATAAATTTCGAAACAAAAGTATGTTTAGTTTACCAAATAGGTAAATATATTTTAAGATGATCCGTCTTGGTCCCAATCCCTCCCAGAAAACTGTACTTCGGGTTCATTTCTGATTCCTTCAAAATCATCATTTTTTATTCAAAAAACATACCTTCCATTTAATAATTAATTTTGCGGAAACCTACATCGAAAACGAAATTGTTCAACGTAAAAGAATTTTTCAGGAAGAACACAAACCCTACCCGAATTCAATTTTCACTAAAAATAGACCAATCCGAGCAATCAATCATCGTTGAAATGATAAATTAGCTCGAATACCACGCGAATGTTACCACCACGTCAATCGAATCCATCTCGAGATTTATTTCATTAAATAAAAAATTCAACGTATAAACGAGGACTGGCGAACGAGCGAGTAATAACTTTGAATCGGATAACCGTGCATGTGAAACTTTCCACAAAAACATTTCACCTCGAGGTTATCGACAAAAAATAAACCCAGAGTCGTAAAAACCTCAACGTGAACTTTTTTCCCTAAAGGGGTGTTTCTTTTCGAGTCAATCTTTATAAAAATAGACTCGTCTACGTTGCGTTAATTACCTACTTGGTCGACATGACATCGTATACCCATTGTTTCCGTTCTAATGTCAAGTTTTAAAATCATATTTTCGTCGATTGCTTTCTCCTCAAACTGAAAAAAGAATTAAGGTACATTGGCCGATAAAAGCTGACTGTAAATCGAACCATTTACAGTTAACCGAACGTCCTCCAGATAAATCCATAGCATGTCAAGCCGATTTACCAGTACAACACCATTCTCCAGTATATTCTTTAGATTCGAATTCCAATGTCACGAAAGGAGTCGAAGCCGAAACGCAAATTTACCCCGGAGATGTAAGTAACCTCCTCGCCACACCCACGCTTCCCCAGCAACATACGAACCACTCGAGCAAACTAGCACCATTTGCGGTATTCTCAAATACAATTCTTCGTTACAGTTACCAGATATCGATGACGAGTTACCTTCTGTTATAAGCTCTATCGTAAACAAAATTTTACAAGAAGCTATTTTAGAAATTAATGACGAAATCGAAGTTATTAGATTACGAACTTTAGCTAGCGAAGTGAGTACTCGACATCGCTTTCTCAATCAGTAGCCCGATTTTACACGCCAATAAGTAACTTAGCATGTAGGTAAAATGCTTCGGGAATGAGCATGGCCTTTAAACATTAGACAGCCCAATTTATATAGAATGCCATCATTTGTATTTTTTTACATTTTTTGCATCGTTTTCTTATTCTTGCAATTGGACTAATTCGATTTCTCGTTTTACAGCAGAAACGTGCAGCTGCCAATTCTTTAACCGGTGATGAAAATGGGGTTATTACCAAAGCTCAACTAAACATGCTGATTCAGCAAGCGATCGACGAATTGAAACAATCCCAGCAATCGGAATCGACAGAAAAAAGTAAATATATCTATTTACATCAATTTCCATGCAAAAAAAATCCCACTCAAAAATGAAAATTGCACATTGTGCGAAAATGGAATAAATAAGAAGAAAGAAAACAAACTTAAATTGATTCGAAAACTTCATTACGAAAAACCCTGATTTAATTTCACATGCAACAACCAACCAACAAATAACATTGGATCGATTTTTCTGCTTTAAATAATTAAGGGGGAATTACTTCGCAATAAAAACCATTATGGTTCCGTTGTTAGCTACTTTCAAGTATAGAAACTAAGTTTAGAAAAAGTTAAGAAAGTTCTTTTCCTTTTCTATTGCGGATGAATGAACGAGCCATTTAAATAGAAAACCTTCGTAAGTGTTCGAACGAGGATCCTTTTAGGAAGCGTCCGCCATATGCAAGATGCTCCGTTACCTCCACCATTTGTCGGTACATATTCATCCCTTTTGTAAAGAACGTGTTAATACAACCCCAAAAAGGTCTCTTTCGTTATTTTGGCAGCACCATGCGCGTTCGTTTTCGATTATCTTTTTCTTGTTCGAGAAAGAAGAACGAGCCACGCCTCCGATGTAATTTCTTACTAGAGTTAATGTCTTTATAACATGCGAAATATTTTTACTTTTTTTCAGATTACGACGATATTAATAGCAATCAGTTGCTAGAAAAGATATTCGACCAAATTAAAAATATGGTTACAGATGTTAAATTTTTAACAGGTGAGTTCTCAATTTTCGAAAGGAAGGGGATATTCATGTAGTACCATTAACTTTCCTCTATTCTCAAAAAAATTTCAAATTGGCATTTTTCAGGAATAATTAAAACTCAATTAGAAAATTGGGCCGAAGACTCGAGTCAGAATCCCGAAATCGAATTTGAACAAGCCGAAAACGAGCAATCTGGAGAAGAAAATGATAACGCATCAGATACTGAAACCATTCGTGTACGAAGAGAAACATTATCGACAGCAAACGAACCAGAGAACCAAAATGCTGACGAAGGTTTAGAACAAATGGACGCAGAAATTGACGATTACAAGACTGATGATTTTGAAGAAGAGAGTAAAGACTTAATTGATGTCGATGCTGATGAAAATGAGGCGATCGACAGGCAAAATGACATCGGTACTGATCCAAGTCCGATAACTCGTGATAATGACAATGTTGACGATTCGAGTGCGACTCAAAGAGGTAATGAATCGATTGACAGGCCTGATTCTGTAAATGAGGAAGTAAATTCTACTCCACAACTTACTGATAATGCAGACGAACCCACTATTAATGCTGAAGCAGTTGCCATGGAACAAAGTGATATAGGTGATGCAGACAGAAATACAGAATCAAATCAGAATACAAGTTCTGAAGTCAACGAAGCTGCCCGAGACACTCCTAATGACTCACAAACTCAAATAAATGATGAACAACGTAATACTGCACAAAATGAATCTTCTGTGATCATTTCTGAACCAAATGAAGAAGCCTCTGATTCGATGAACAACGAGGATAACCAAACAAACGATACTTCAAATGCAGTAAACGAATCAGCAGAACCATCAAAGTCAATTAATGATGAAGAATCTGCAGAACCAATAAATACCAATGACACGCCATCAAGTGAAGCAGCTGATAATAACGATGATCCATCACCAGGAACCAATAATGATGCTGCTGAATCATCAGAAACCACGTCATCAACACCTGCCACTAACCAACCAACTCAGACAATCCCAACTTTGAATTCGTCTGTTCTCGATCCTCTAGTCAACGACTCGAACCCAGAGGATAACATAGTAGTAAACGAAACCAATAACAATGCTGAACAATCGTCAGAAAACCCCAACTCAGCATCATCTTCAATTAACCAACCGACACTTACAATTCCAACTTTACAATCATCGGTTCTTGATCCTCCAGTTGGTGAGCCGAGCTCAGAAAACGATACAGTAGTAACTGAAGAGACGAATAATGATACTGAGCAAGTGTCAGAAAATGCTGATTCAACACCTTCAACCAACCAACCAGCTTTAACGATTCCAACTTTAAACGCATCTGTCCTTGATCCACCGATCGATGATTCAAATCCTGAAAATGATATAGCGGTAAATGAAGAGACAAATAATGATGCCGAACAACCATTAGAAAACGATTCCTCAACTAATTCTGGAAATGCCGAAACTTTGACAATTCCTGCTATGAATATGTCCCTTCTGGATCCACCAGTCAACGATTCGGATCCTGGCGATGAGAACGTGACAGATAGTAAAGATGAATTTTCTGTACAAGAACCATCTTCCGCAAATCCTTCAGGCGATGATAGCAAAATTGAGGATCAAAACGAGAACAATAATTCTGCTGAAAATAACTCTCCAGAAAACTCTACAAATTCACGTGATAATAATCAGAATATTGAAAATAACAGTAATGCTGATAATAATGCAGCTTCTGCAGAAAATTCCACGAATTTACCTGATGATGATCAGAATACTGCAAATACCGCTGAATTGAACAATCCTGATGATAATGCAACTAGCAATGATCAAACTGAAGGGCAGAACCCATCAGACGATCAAAATAATCCTAACAACGATCAAACTTCTAGTTCCAATGAAGAACAAACCTCTCAAAATGATCAAGCTGCGACCAATCCGGACACCAACGATCGATCATCTGAACCAGTAATCGAAACAGAGAGCATATCTACCAATGAAGATGACAATGATGTAGTTGCCATCCATCCATCATCCACAGAACCACCTGCGGAAAATCAAGACACTCTTTCGCAGAATCCTGATCCTGAAACAAAAACCTCTGAATCATCAAATCCTGCCACTCCAAAATTGGAAACTCCTCTAGATAACGATACCTCTCAAAACGAACCCAAAGACGTTTCCACCGATAACGAAAATGATCAAAATTCAGCAGACGATATTTCTGGAAAAGGTTCTTCAGCATCCACCAAACCAGAATCTGCTGATGGTAGGCCTTCGGACACAGAAAGCGTAGAAAACAACGAATTAATAAGCAATACCACCACTAACTCAGCAAATTCCGGTAATTTTGCAGGAAATCCTGAAAATCAATCCAATGACGATTCGAATACAGAAAACACCATCTCTGTAGCAACTGCTGTAGAATCCAATCAATCGAGACCCACATCGGGGCAAAATCTCGAAAACGTATCTAACAATTCAACCGTAGACTCCCTCGATGTATCTGATAGACTTTCGGAAACTACATCACAAAATGACTCGGTTGCTGATACAGCAACTCCTCTAAGCCAAGAACCGGCGGGATCACTCGTCAATGGTCCAGCTCAACCAGATGACAGCTCTTCAAATCAATCTGATATTGACGTGAGGAACAACAACGAACTGGAATCTAGTGAAACTGATAAATCATTAGAGACCAATAACAACGACTCGACTATCCTATCGAAAAATCCAACCACCATTGTACAAAATGGCAACCTCATAACGAATAGATGATTCGAGATGTACACCGAAACACTTCTACTAAATTATACGATTACTTTTAAGCAAAACGAGATAACATCCTAGTAAATAACAACACCCTCACCTTATTCATAAGGGTTTAATATTGTCTCACAGCGGTAACTTTATGTAGCTAAGTATGAGATAAATGTCTTTTTTAGAGCCCGAACTTGAGAGAAAAATCAACTTCAGGGTATATGGTGTCTTCAAAAAGTCGTGTCAAAGAGGACATCTACATTAGTGAAGATGGGTGCAGTATCTCGCCTAACGTCGAACCGCAGTTACTCGGGAGATTTCAAAGCATCAATGTAAAACTGCACCCCTCCCCTAAAAACAAGTGTAATTTATTTTGCTCCTTTTTTTGTTCCCCGGAAAACCATATTGTAAACTATAAATAAATTGATTTTTCATTTATCATGTTTTTATGAAAAAACCCAAGTTGCGCAGTTATCGCGAATCTGAAATTTAAATAAAATAGTCATTTAGATGCGGTTAGATACGGTTCAGCGTCAAATTAACGTGTATTCTGTGACTCTACCAGGGGGAGCATTAAGAAAAGTTACGCTCTAAGCGAGGGACAGGGACAACGCATTGATAGATTGTTAATACTGATGACGGATCTAAAAGCGTATGAAAAAAAAGCAACGAAGGGAGACGACGACGACGAGCCACGCGAGTTTTGGGAATGTAGACAAGTGTTTTTAAAGAGAGCCGCGTATTAAACGAATGTAATTGTTCCTTGTTTATCATTAGAATGTCGGCGAACTAACAGAGAAAACATAAATCGGTACCAAAATGTTCATCGAGCGGGGTTGTGCACTTGCGTGTTTATTCAGGCGTGCTTTTCACCTTATATTACTACATGGACGTTCCCCCTCCGGTCTTGCCTTTTTTTTCTCTACACTAGAGTCCTTTTCATCGTCGTTATTGTCACTTGTACAAATATATCCGCGTTTCGGATACTTGAAGGCTCCGGAGTCGGAAATTCCGTCTGGACGAAAAGTTTACTCTTCCGCAAATTTTATACAATATTTGGAAAAACACTGATGGAAGTAAAGATGGGAACATTTGAGTGTCGATGGTATGAGTGGTCTTGAAAATTG
The DNA here is from genome assembly GCA_900064475.1 of Pseudococcus longispinus. Taxonomy (NCBI): domain Eukaryota; kingdom Metazoa; phylum Arthropoda; class Insecta; order Hemiptera; family Pseudococcidae; genus Pseudococcus; species Pseudococcus longispinus. Next base: position 12,919 of record FIZU01031426.1, read on the forward strand.
CCTAATATCGATAGTTTTCGATGATTTTCAACAATTTTTTCAAAGTTTCAAAAAATATTTAAGAATTCAAGAATATCCAGTAGTTAATTACTTGACACACACAAAAAAGCTTTTAGTCCTTATATCGTCATCGTAGTACCCTGGTTTTTTCATTCGAAAACCTTGCTACAAACAAGGATTTGCTTCGAATTTTAATCATCTACTAAAACTATCGATAGTTCTAGGGAGTAATCGATGGTACTTTGAAGCGAAAGATTGAAGAAATTATCGATAAGCCCATCACTAGTTCCCATCAAAGGAGGGAAGTCAATGATATAAGACTACAAAAGGTAGGTAAGTATATTAGTATACAATTCAAAAAAAATTGGCAAAGCTTGGACAGAGAAGGGGGGTAGGATTGAGAAATCAAAACTCCAACATTTTCCACCAATGATGTCCATAGGTTTAGCGATTTTTCATGATTTTTAGGCCGTTTTTACAATACTTTTTACTGATTTTCGTCGATATTTTGACAATTTTAACGATTTTCGTGATTTGCTGATGATTTTTTTTCATATTTTAAATGGTTTTTGCAAAAAACTTCAACAATTCAATTTGGTTTCAATTTGGTTTTTTCAATAAAAAATGTTGATAAACCCCTCTCCCCCCATCCAAAGGTTGAAAATAATGCTAGGTACATAATAAGGACTAACTCAAAAATGATGACAACATAATGATCAAATCGAAAATAACGACTAATAGTGATAATAATGACTATTTTTGGGTTATGAAATTACCCTTTCAATGAAAAAATTGAATTCACGATGACAACAATTTTCTCAAAAAAAATTCTGCTCCGAACATCACAAAAATAATAATTTTTTAAACCATTCGTGCCTGTAATTCGATGAAGTTCACTGCTGCGGAGGGTCTACACCCCGCCACAGACCCATCCCAGGGTTTATTTTCCTATACATTCGAACTCGTTTACATTAGGGATTAAAACCTCGACGTGCAAGTCCAAGTCCATAATACAAAGTACACACATATCCTACAGCATCGTAGAACACCCGTACTGGTATATTTGACCATCTTGATGACGGCATACATCGACATATAGACCATTTCCGCGTTTGATTTTTCTCTTATACGCTTAGAGCGCGATTCGATGTTTCAGCTGCGTTTTGAAATTTAATCCAGGATTAGTAACCCTTTGCGTGGCGGCGCTTTTTTCATCCAAGTTTTCGAGTCTATATAATACGGGTACTGGCGACGCGAACTTTTCATTACACCTTTTAATACAGCGTCAGCGGAGTTGTAATCGCTGTAGGGCGATGGATTCGAGGATTGAAGATTATTTCTTAGAATGATGTATACGAATGACAATCGTATACCGATTTTTAAAACCATGGTTTTTATTGGCAAGTGAGGATTAGATGGAGAAAAGGGTGCTGGGTGGTTTTTTTCTCCGAGTACAATCAGGTTTTGAAATTTCAGAGTGCGAGTGTAGTTTTAATTAGGTTAGTGGTGTATGAAAGCCTAGAATTTTGACAAAGGGGAAGGGTAAGTATGGGTTATTATTATTTCATCACAGAACTTTTGATGCAGAAAAATGAACGAAATTAGAAATGAAAATTTTCCAAGATTAGGTTTTTCGATAAATCTTTATAAAAAAAGAATTCATTGTTTTGCCAATTGATTTCCATTGTGTTGGCATTCGGTATGCACTATTTCATTTTTAAAATGAGAGCATCATTCAAATAAATACTCCTACTCGTACCACTTTCGGCTCCCCTCTACTAAATATAATTTTCAAATCATAAGAGCATTTGAAACATCGTGAGGCCATTACAAGAGGTGTCAAAATTGTAAAAAAATTGTGTAAAATATAATGAAATTGATCCAAAATAATGTCAATTTGACAAAACTTCAAAATATCCTTTAAAACAACATGGAAAATGATGAAATATCATTTGAAAAAATTGTTAAAATTACAAATACTTGAAACTTTCTCCAAAATGTATTTAAACTCATTCAAGGAACGTCAAAATTTTTGGAAATATTGTAAAAACTGATGAAACTGTCATAAAAATTCTTTAAAAGAGCATCGAAAGTTGTTACAATATCATTCATACAGCTTAGAACAACAGAATAACTGAGTAAAGTGGTGATAAATTTAGAATTATCATCAAAATTGTGTAAAAAATTGAAAAAAAAACAGTAAAATTGTTTAAAATGTTGTAAAACTTAATAAAATTACATGAAAACTTTTCAAAATATTGCAAAAATTGATCAAAGTATCAAAAATATGAGGAATTTCATCAAAATTTTACTGATTTTGGAAACAAATTTTGTAATATTTTACTTTTTTTGCGTTAATATGGAAAATTTTCATAAAAATTGAACTTTTTAAAAAATTTTTGACATTTAAACTCCTATTCGCGAGTTTTCGTGAAAATTCAACAATCTTTCTCTTATTTTAAACAAGTTTTTCAACATGTTAGGCCTATCTCTTACATCAAATTTAACGATTTTCATTAAGTTTTTCAAAACTTCTCATTGTTTCATACGATTTTACGAATATTTGATTAATTTTTAGGTAATTCCAACTTTATTCCAATTTTTTTTATGTTTTCATGTTATTTTGGGTCAATTTTCATGATTTTTTTACAGTTTCTATAACATTATTTTATCAATTTCGAGTCTTTTTTTTCCAATTTTTATGAAACCTAACAGCTTTACTTCAATTTTCAGCTTTTTTATGATGTTTTGGAATTATTTTGGCAATTTTTACAAAATTTTATGAAAATTTCAAAAATTTTACACCTTTTTTTTATCATTTTTAGAAAAAAACACATTTTGGCCAGCCTATATATGATATTGCAAAATTTTACGATTATTTTAATTATTTTTGAAGTAATTTTCTTCCCACTTTCGAAAACTTTCATGTCAATTCACTCATTATTAGTGCATTTCAACACAATTTTCAAGGAATTTCACCTGTTCCAACGTTTTACAAATTTCCTCGACCAATTTCAATTTTCAAATCACAAAACTTGTTCGAATCATTGCAAAACTATTCAAAATAATGTCAGAATTGTAAAAGATGTTGTAAAATTAGTTCAAAATAGCATAAAAAGATATAAAAATCATGAAATAGCATGAAAGTTGTGTAAAATGTTGCAAAACACCATTTAAAATAACATAAAGTTGTTGAAATATCAGTTAAATTGTTCAGGATAGAACAAAAATCATTTAAAATTCTGAAAAAATTATTCATGTCATGAAAAAAATTCTATAAAACATTTAAAAAATTGTCAAATGACTTGAAGTTTTGTGTAAAATGTCGTGAAACAAATTCAAAATTGTTGGAAATGTAAAAACAGTTTAAAACGATGTAAAAAAATAATGAAACTGCAAAAAAACTCCTTTAAAAGAACATAAAAAGTTATTGAAATATCATTCATACAACTTAAAATAGCACGAAAATTCATTAAAGTGCAGATAAATTTAGGATCATCGCACAAATTGCGTAAAAAGTTGAAGAGATAAACGGTAAATTGTTGAAAATTTCGTTTGAAATGTCGTAAAAGTGATTAAAATTTCATGAAAATTGTCAAAATACACCGAAAATCAGTTAAAACATCAAAAAATATGCGGAATTTTTTTTCAAAATAACAATTTTGGAAACCAATTTTGTGATATTCAATTTTTTTATCGTAATTTTGGACGATTTTCGTTAAAATTAAGCATGTTTTCCTGCATTGCGAACAAATTTTTTGACGTATTGATGAATTCTGCCAATTTTTAATATAAAATTTAGTAATATTAAATCGTATTTGATGTTGTTTCAACGCGATTTTCGTACAAATTTAGCAATTTTTCTTTGATTTTAAACAAATTTTCGAATATTCTAACAAAATTTACGCGTACTTTGTCAATTTTTCAGTCAATTTTGACAATTTTTGTAACGTTTTCTAAAACTTTTGCAATCTTTCAGTCAATTTTACGAATTTTGATCAATTTTTAGGTCATTTTATGCAACTTGAACTACAATTAGGCAACTTTACCTGAATTTTAAAATTATTTTTACAAAATTTTGTGGCAATTTTGATGATTTTTATACAACTTCAAAAACATTGTATCATACTTCTTCACAAATTTTATGAAATTTCAACAACTTTACTTAAATTTTCGACAATTTTTATGATATTTTGGAATTATATCATTTTGACAATTTTCATATAATTTGATGGAAAATTCATAAACTTTACGTCCTTTTTCATCATCTTTAGGAACAGTGTATAGTTATTTCTCAGATTTAGAACAGTTGATATGATACATAAAGATTTCACGATTCTTTCCTCATTTTTGAATCGATTATTAAACAATTTTTCTCAATTTTTCTGTCAGTTTATTCATTTTTCTTACATTTTATAATAATTTTTAACTAAATTTGAAATATTTCATGAAATTTTTAAGCTTTTTGAAGTTTGTCGATGTCTTCAGAAAATTTTGGCAGTGATTTTAAATACTTTTTACGACATTTCCACACAAATAGAAAAAAATTCACTAAATAAAACACGTTTCTGATCAGTGATCACAACTATTTTCTCAAAACCCCCATATCCAACGAGACTGTTAACCGCGAATAAGCATCCAAAACAACTTTCGGAGCACAGTACCAAACGTTACAAGATCAACCTGCATCGATAGGAATCACCACCGATATATACGAGTAATTCGGGGTGTCTGGTTTTAATAATTAAATGTAAATGAGTCGTACAATGATACGCCTTCGTAATTGGAAAAAAATAGATAACACGATCTCCGCGTCCGCAGTCCACTCTCCATTCAACCATAATGCTCTCTCATTGATACAGCAATGCACAGCACAAGTACAATATTACTACAATGGTACGTACAACACGATCCTGTGTACAGCACTTATGAGTAAAGTACGTAGAGTAACACAGAAAAAGAGATAGAGAACGAGAACTAGCAGCTGTATGTGTCTCTTCTCGTCCCGGTATTATGACATAATACCATAACCGCATCGCATTAAAAGCGGTGGTTTTGGTACAGGGTGTTTCAAAAACACCCCTCGTAAGGGCAAGTGAACGACATCGAAGGATTCGTCGTAAATAGGTCTCACTCTGCGTATAATTTCATCAAGAATTCTCATCTAGATCAGATCTGACGGGTGTAATGTTGGCTCGAGCAACTCGGCAAGAAAATCTCAACTTTTTAAACCTTTGGTAGACCTTTTCGAACAGATTGTACAAGCAGAATGATACGTCGCGACCATCATACACAGACGGTGAAAAAGATTTTTGACTTTGGGAAATGCACCCCCTACAGACAGCTGCTACACGATATGTTTACTAACCCCTCGGTGTCTATTCGGTCCATAGTAAAGGCCACATCGTAGCGCGGCTCGCGCTAATATCATTGTGCAATAATTTGATCTCAATTTAGCGTAACACATTCAATAAAGAATACGCGTACAGTACTATAAAGGTTTTTGCGAGTTGTGACGTACGTTAACAAATGTATATACGAGGAAGGAGGGGGAGAGGTAGAGAGAAGGGAAATACGAGGTACGTATTCAAAGAATGATCGGGTTGAGTTGAGTGGCGTTTAGAAAAAAAATCACTGCTTCGTATCCTTTTTTCTACCCTCATGTCAGTTGCACATCTTCTCCGAGAGTATGTCATTTAAATCTCATACGTGTATCTTTCGTACCTCGTAGGTATATTTCGACTCTCTTCATCGTTATCGTTTTAATTTCAACTACGAATGAGTGAGAATGTAGGAAAGGAATAAGTTAAGAAAACGAAGATGTATTTTGGCATCGAATATCACCATCCCAAGGGGAAAAAATATTTCTGGGTTAAGAAGTCAATGGTGTCGAGATTTGCCTTAATCGAGTCTAGAGGCGGACGACGTTCGGACACGTTTCTGTTTTGCTGGGTCACGTGTCAGCACTCTATGGTTCGGATGTTTACAAGTGATTACAACGAGTCAAGTGCTTAGAATGGTATTATCGCCTTTTAATGGACTTGCTCGATTGACGAAAAGTCATCCGAGAGGGTTGAATGGTAACCGAAATATCAACTCGAGAAAAGTGGGATTTTAGACACCTGCGAAAGCTTTCATTCGTATCATCACTATTTTATTGTTGAATTATATCGTCGTTGGTTGAAACCGAATTTTGAGAAAATTTAACGCCAAAACAACCATGAGTATTGGTGGGGGGGGGGGGTTTGGGATGGGGGGGGGGGGGGGGGGGGGGGGATTTGGGATTTGTGAATCAAAATATCTTAGTTGCTGTGAAAATTGTCCTTTTCATTTCATACTCCGAAGTTGTGGGATCGTAATATAAACCAACCTAAAAAAATTTAATTTTAATGTAATTAGTCGAAATAATTTTTTTTTTTTTGGAGGACCATTTTACTTTCACAAAATCAAAATCACAATATTTTGTAAATTTGAAATAGAAAAAATGCAGAAAAAAAACCCAAGAATGAAATTAGACCATTTTACAAACATTTAGAGACTTGGAAAGCTAAGTTAGGACCATGGATACTGAGCTATGCAATAAAACAAAAAGGTGGTCCATATTCTTACCTTCTACTGTAGTAAAAAAATCTGATTTCATTCAATAATGGAGTTGACGAAATAATATGTCGACAAATTTTTTTCATAATTTTTATAATACGAACATTTAACGATTTTCAAGACACCTCAGAATTCATAAAAATTAAGAAAATGACAAAATGTTCATTCAAAAAAAATAAGTATAGTCCAAGAGCTGAACCTACCGAAAATGTACCGAAAGGACATAAAGCTGGGACCGGTCCCAAAATTTAGTATATGAAGCCCTATTTTGAAAATCACCAGTCTGCCGAACCGCAGCTGCTGCTTTCAAGCACAGCGAAAGCTCGAAAGTTCAAAATTTTCATGAACTTTCGTCCAAGAGAACATATGGTTGAAATTGGTGCCAAAGTATAGCATTTTTCACGCTGAATCCAAATATATAGGTCTGCCGACCCCTAAGTGCTGCCAAAGGCTTGGCAGACGGGGTCAAAAGGGGAGAAAATTCGAAAAATTCACAATTTTCGTGTTAAATTCGCATATTAGTCTCAAAATCGAGTTAAAAAGTATTTCTGAGCGGTTCTAGGAGATATTGAAGATCACGATGATTTTCAAAATTTAATTCGTCATAATTTTTCCATTTTAGGGGGG
>FIZU01031428.1:7391-25239 GCA_900064475.1 Pseudococcus longispinus
TTTTCCCCCCCCCCCCCCCCCCCCCCATTATCTTTTAGAAATGATAATTTTCTAACTACATGGTTGTTTCAAATTTTGTTCATTTGAGACCCTGAAACGTCTGAATTACAAACTCAAAATTTCAACTTCTTTTTTTAAAAAATTGCAATCATAAAAAAACTGGAGGGAAATGAAATTGAAATTTTTGCACTACACCACTTTCTTTTGTCAAGGGTGAGCTTAGTGCAAATTTTTTTCCATTTATAGCAAATCTCACACACGAAAATGAAAGCAGATAATGTTGATTTGATTATATTTTCTGTTTGAAATTTTCAATTTTCATCGGTGAAAATTACTTCGTGCAGGAAATTGACTTCAGTTTGCATCATGCAATGTAAATTTTTTTATTTCATCCAGCAGATCTCTCCTGGGCACATGAAGGCTAAAAATGTCAATTTTGGTTTGTTTATTATGTTTTTTGGTTGTATTTCATTCGTTGAGTGACAATCCACGAATAAGTTCGAGCGAACGAAGATTTGATATTTGAAAATTTGGTAAAATGAGTAGAGGAGCTTTATAAAGTGGAAACAAAAAATCAAAAACTAGAGTGTGTCTGCTCAATGGTCATTAAATTACTAAAACTATCTGCAAATGAATCGAAAAAAAATCTAGGGGTTCAAAAAGTGCCAATCGTCACATGTAAGCCTCGATTTTTGCCTTCCTAATTTTCCAAGAGTGATTGGAGAAGAACGTCCTTTCTGGTGAGGTCTTTTATTTTACGTGAAAACATTTCTTAAAATTTTTTTCAACTCTTTATCTCTCAAATTGATTCATTTTTGTAAGAAAATAATCCTTAGGAAGTATGAATGTCATTTTAAGAGCTTCAAATTCCCATAAAATACGTGCTAAAGTCGTCACAAATGCAAAAATTTTCAAAATTTCGAAATTTTTACCATTGTTCTTCACTGTAGTTTCGTTTTACAGGAAGTTGTGCTAAAAAGTATGAGTTCGAAGAATAGGATTTTAAAAAGCTTTAAAATAACTCGAAATTCTAAAAAATGAAGTTCTAATATTTGATGAAATTTAAAGTGTTTTCTGGATCTTCAATATTTCAACTGAAATTGCATTCGATGAAAAATCATTTCGGTTCCATTTCATGAGAAATTTGAGTGGGGTCGAAATCCTGTTACGCAATGAAATAAAAAATCGGATATTTTTCACGAGAGGGTCCAGATCAATTTCGCATTCAACAAGGACTAGGTTGAGAAATTATTTCGTAAAATTTTCAATTTTTTCATCATTTTTTCAACTTCTGAGAGCTGAAAATAAAACAAGCGACGAGTTGTGTCTACGTGAAAGGTGGTATTTCCATTAAGGTATTTTTTTCGAAAAAAATTGAACGAATTTTTTTTCCACATTACATTATCAAGTCATCAAGGATGTCTGCGCGGTTATTAAAGTCATTACAAAGTTGCGATTAAAGACAAGTGGTCGTTAAAGTCATTGAAAATTTACGATTAGTGCTCGAGGTTTCACGTTTCAGCTGAAATTTCGTTACGAAATTAGTAAATTTCGTCGGTTGAAATTTAATAAATGAAATTTTCGTTAAAATGATATTATTCGAAATGAAAACGAAACTTGATCGAAATTTCTTTAGAGTGTAAAAATTCATCGATCGAAATCGGAATTCACGATTTTTATTTCGAATTCTTCCTTTTGCCCACATCCATCAATTTTCGCGAGTACTCGTTATTTTTAAGAAATATTCATTATTTTAATCTTATTTTATGAAGTTTGTAATCCAGTATCAATAACTTTATGTTTTTTTTCCTTCTGCCTCAGATCGAATGAACCCCGGAATACCTTAGCTGACAGTGACTAGCAGCATGTTGGAAAGCTGTAATGACTAGATAACCGGATCGATGGTCGTCGTCGTGCGATAATTTCACACCGAAGACGTTAAAATCATATACGATAGAATCGCCTAGGCTGTATTTTGAATCGAAGATATCTCTAGCCGGCGATCGAAGTATACACGGAGAAAAATCGTACGATTTTTGGCCACCTTTTTCATCATCGATTCGACCAGTACGATCATAATCGAGCATCCCGATGTGCGAAAGGGTCGTAGTGCCACTTGAATCGGTCGCCGAAGAAATTACAAACTTAGATGTTTGTTATGAAATATGCGTGCGAATCGTTACACAAAAATGCGCGTATCGCTATTAAGCGGACATCTGTGGATTCTTAAAATACTACTGTACATAGATGATAGTTGTTGGTGTTCGTAGTATATAATCCGTTTTATCGTAATAATTTTTTGGGTTGTTTTTTTTTTTCGTTCGCTCTGTAATTTTCAATTTCCCTTTTTTTTTTTACTTCTACATATTGTTCGTAATTTGTTTCGTTGCTCCAGTTTTATTTTTTTCTTTTCATTTTTAATCGTCATTCGTTAAATTTTCGAACAACGCGAAAGTGGCGTCCGCGACCCAAGTGATCCATTGGCAGCAGATGGAAACAGTTCAACACGTGTCCCCTGGAATGCCTACACAAGCTCAACTTTCATACGCTCCTAGACCTACGTTGCAGTATAGGTAAGTCTATCCGTGAATCGGATTTCATATTTTGTCCTCGTCTTCTTGGGCGGTGCATGGGTCGAATCGAATGTCGATGTACCTAGAAAGGCGAACAGTCCAGGGTGTGGTTGAGTGTACAAGATCAGATGCGTGGTGCGGTTTGAACAGGTGTATTTATCCGAGAACTGGCGACGAACAGGTATATTCTATTTTTGACGAACCGAACGTGACAGGGTTAAGGGTTCCTACATCGTCTGCTGTTTGAAATTTTTTCAACTTGGGACGAAAAGGGTTGAAGAAAAACTCGTTGTTGTGCGGAGAATCGTCGACCAATAATTATTTTCTGGTTTGTACGAGTGGAACAAGTTATAGTACGTGTATTCGATAGCACACTTTTTCCAAGAAGTATTTTGTCATTGTTTACAAGCGTAGGTCAAGTTGTCATATCAGTTGGTTGTTTTGCTTGCGTTTTTTTTTTTTTTTTTTTTTTCAACTTCTCGATAAATCGCCGACAATGGTTGGTTATTTTTTGTACGGTTTATGGGTATGGGAATTGGTTCGAAAGTTGAAAAGTTTAGCTAAAGATGGTGTAAGGAATGTGTTGGAAAATTACGACCGAATTTGAAAGTTTCAGATATAGTCGGAGTGCTAGGCGTAGGTCGGTGGGGTTTTAAAATTTTTTTCAAAGTTTTCGATGCATTGTCGTTCATGTTGCGAGAATTTTCTGGATTTTTTCAACGGTCGATCGAATGTGGGTGGTTAGTTTTTCAAAGATGCGTTCATTTTTCGAGTTCTCAATCAGTCGTGTAATTTTGTTTGTGGTTTTTTCGATTTTTTGTTGATGGTGAGGGGGTGGGGTGGGCTGGATTTCAATTTTTTGTGACTTTTTCTGTATGAAATATGTGTCTACTGTCTACCAGGTTGTGAAAGTAGTAAATTTTGTCATAATTTCAATTAAAGTAGTGACAAAATCGAAAAACAGAATTTAATTTAACTAAAATGAGGAAATTTTAATTTTTCAATGTTTTTTTAGGAAAAATTGTCGTCCTTGCTTCGTTTAGGCTAAATACTTTAATTTCCTTTAATCAGTTGATTTTCATCTTTAAACGTCACATTTGGGGGGGGGGGGGGGGTGTCTAGGACTGAAAAATTGAAAAAAAATTGAAGAAATTTCAACTTTTGAATACCTTTTTCGGCCAAAATTTTCGCCTTCCCTTTGCTAGGACATCTTGCATTCCCTCTTTTTGATAAAATAATTTAGATACCTATTTTGTTAGATTTTACACGAAATCTCCTTTTTTTCGTGAAGACCACCCCCCCCCCCCCCCCCCCCCTGTGAAAACCCCCCCCCCCCCCCCCTTTTAAAAGACAATTTGGCTATACTATTGCATATTATTGGGAAAAAAACTGAGATCATTTTTGTTTTATTTCTTTTTCCTTGTTCAATCTTTCATTTTTGTCATACACATTGTTGAAAAAACGTGGTTTTTATTGTATAAAATTCTTCCTCCTTAGCCCCCTTCCCCCATATGAACTTTTTGAAGGAATTTTTTCCCAATTTTGAAAAATGGACAATTTAGTCATATTTTTGGTACTTTTTGACTGCCAATTTGACCCTGATTCAAGTCATTTTTGATGGAGGGGTCTTCTGAAAGTTTTTTGAAAAGTAGTGATTGAAAAAAAAAAAGGTAGACACCGTGTAAAAATATTGTTAAATTATCAAATTATCTATTGACGAGATTTGAGAATGAAATTTAAAATGTTTCATTGCATCAAGTACAGAGACGAAACTTGATCAAAAATGAGGGGGGGTGGTTAAAGGGGAAATTTGCCGATAACGATAGAAAAAATTGAACAATTTGCTGACAAATTAATAGTTTAAACAAAAAAAAAATGAAAAAAAAAATTTGTGGAAGAATTGAGAAAAATGTAGTTCAAGTACGAAAGTGTTTTATTGACTGAGCGAAGCGAGGGTTAAATTTGTTTTTAAACTCAGTTTCGAAGACAAAATCTGTCAATTTTTGGGCATTCAATAATACAAAAAAAATTATGAATGAAAAAATTTATTGAAACGAGGGTAAATTTGCGAATTATTTCAACCAGGGCAAAGGAGAAAAGCGGTTCGAGCAAAAGAAAAGTGAAAAAATTGACTTGTGTGTTTTCCGAGCGAAGCGAGTGCGAAATTTTTACAAAATTTTGTTCGAAAAGCAAAAATTTGTGCGATTTTGTAAATACTAATTATCGGAAAATTTTTCAAAGAGAATTCAACAAATTTTCGGAACGTTTTGCCAATTTTTCAGAATTTTTGGCAAAAATCACAAAATTTCCCGACTTGAATGAATTTTGATTTGATGAGGGGGGGTGTCCCTATGTTTCGTCCCTGATCCTGTAGACCAATGTTAGATTTAAAACAGAATCAAATAAAAATTATATCTACTTTCATTTTCCTGTGTGAGATTTGCTGGAATTGAATAGAAAAATGCAGTCAAGTGTTCACCATCAAAGAAGAAAGAAAATGTGGTGCAAAAATTTCAATTTCTTTGCCCTATAATTTTTTTATTACTTATTAAGATTTTTGAAAAAAGAGGTTGAATTTTTGAGTTGGTAATTCAGATATTTCAGGACCTCAAATGACCCAAAATTACAATGAAGATCTTGCTAATCTCTTTATTTTGTTTTTTATTCGATAAAAGCATGAAAATTTTCAATTTTGGGCCTTTCGTGGCCTTGAAATGCCTGAATTCCAAACTCAAAAGTTGAACCTATTTTTTCAAAAATTACAGTAATATAAAAAAATTAAAGGCGAAGAAATTGAAATTTTTACACTATATCTCTTTCTTTTTTGAGGGCGAGTAGTGAAGTGTAATTTTTTACCTTGAGAGCAAATTTCATTTAGGAAAATAAAAGTAGGTAATTTTGATTCAATCCTATTTCCTGTGTAAAATTTTTATTTTCACTGGTCAAAATGAACTCTAGCACTAAATTGAATTTTGTCTATATGATGCCCTGACAATTTTTTAATTTCATCCATCAGATGTCTCCCGAGTACATAAGCGTTAATTTGATTTTTCTGATTGGTTCGATGATTGAAAATTTTCAAAGTTTTCAAATTGGCGTACTTTGAGGTCAACATTGCTATCGTGACGATGATAAAATTTTCAAGTTCGAACGATCATCTGTGGTTGAATAAATACGCGGTGGTTCTCCGGATTAGTCATTCGGTTGAAAATTTGCTGACTCATTTTACTTTATTGTGTAATGAAAATCGTGCTTGCTAAATTGTGTAGGTATTTTTTACGGTTTTGTACTTGCAGTTCAGAGGTAAAAATAGCACGACTCGGAAAACTAAATCGAGAATTTTCATATGATTTTTCAGTTCGAAGGTCTAATTTAGTCGGTAATTTTACCTCGTATTCCAATTATTTTTTCACGATTCGGTATATTTTCTTTTTTCAATTCTCATACGAGTATATGGTCGCTGCTTCGTGCTATTCTGCGAATAATTTACGCCTACGTAATATGATTAAAGAAAGGGAAATGCTCAAAGGAAACGATAGTAAATTTTTTATTGTTTTTGCTGACTCACCGTCTGGTCGAACTTTTTTTCAACGGTTCAGCTAATCGATACGTTGTAAATACAGACCACTCGGTATGCATCGCACGATATCATTAAGATTTATCGTCGCCCCTAAAACGACGCGGGTAATTATCGTAGATAATTTAGGCTTTTGCCAGCGCTGTCTGTCAGTTCACATGCGAGAAATTATTCGCGGGTGAGTAAAAAATGTACGTCATTGTACTTTGGAAACTCTCGAAAGAGCGGATTCGTATTTCGATGGTTGATTTTTTGGTACTCGATCGAATTCTTCGTATTTTTTATATTTTCGACTTGACAAAATGTACGAGTTTCTTTTATCAGTTTTGGTGCAACGGTGGATTGGGTAAAACTAATTTTTTTTCAACGACGCGACGGTATTTTACCATTGTATTCGACTACACTTTGATAAAAATTTATTATTTCGGTTTTGTTGAACTCCTAACCGAACACGTAGGTACCTAATTATTTATGTCATTGCTCGACTATTGTGATGGGGAGGTGAAGGGTACAGGGTATGTTTTTGCGTCGTTGTGCGTATTAACGCTTAATACGAAATTAATGAGAAAAAAATTACTTTTTCGGAGGTTTAAGCGAGGTTTTTTTCTTGGCTGGCTTTGTAGAGTTGTATTTCGGTTTGCGGTTGTTCGTTGTACGATTATAATATACTTACCTCGATCTTGGCGTAGAATGAGGATTTTTCTCGTTGAAATAAACGATGGCGAAATTTTCTTGTTTTATGGAATGAAAATGAGGAAAACGTGTACTAGGATGTTGGTTTATTGCCGAAAAATGGAAGCGAGTTGCTGCAAGAGTGTTTGATTTTTCCCCCTGAGGTTACAATAGAGTAGATTTGGTGGAGAGAGATTTTGAACGTAGGTTTTGCCTTTTGATGGCGTTTTTTAGGAGATGGTAGGTTTTTGGGGTCGATAGTCGCCATAGGCAGCTCGTTATTGGAGTTTTCTTAGTCGATAATTAGCGCAAAGCAATTTTTTATCGGTGCGATTTCAATATTTTTTGAAGGATTTATTCTTATGTTGAATTTGGAGTTGATTCGGATGGACTCGAGTTGAATTTTTCGTCTCGCACGTAGTCTTTATGTTGTTAGTTCAAGTGTGAATGATCAAATAGAGGTGTGGTTATTTTATCAGTTCAAAAAATACTCTTCGCGGTAGATATTTAGGTATAATAATAACGTTTTCTTCGTATCTCGAACACGCTGACTGAAAAATTGCAGTAGCTTGGTTGTATTTGATATCCTTGTTAGCTGAGAATTGAACTTCGTAAGTTCAAAGTCGAAGGTTCCAAATGAAATAACGTTAGACTTCTTAAATTCAATTCTGTCGTTTCAAATACCTTTTATGAATGGATACCAGTCATCGCCATTTCGTTATCAGCACTTCAACGACACCGCAGCAGGTCGCAGGTGTTGTCAGTAAAAACACATGTACGTAGTACTTTACGGTGAATTTCGGGTGCCGAAGAACAAAGAAATTAGGCGTTGAATTTTAGTAGTCGAGCTGCAACTTTCTGGCTATGAAACAGATCCTCTGAAAAACACTATAGCAGCTTGGAAAAGAAACAGCGAGTATTACGTAGTAGGATAACAAAAAAAAAAAGCAGCACTTCGTTGTCGTCATATAAAAAAGTGTAGAAAAAATAAGGAAAATAATACCTTTCTAGGGTATACTTGTACATTAGTGCACTCTTATCTCGGTGTTCTTTTTACTACGAATAGCTAGGTTACTTTTTGCAACTGTGTGCTGCGATGAAACGAGTCGAGTATACACAGATACAGCTATACCTACGGATACGGTTAGTTTTGTTTTTTTGAAGTGCTGGTTGCATTTATTCCGGCACATTGCTGTTTTTTCTAGTTCGATCCAGTGTTTTTGAGAAATGAGAGCTCGACGAGTTTGGCTTTGGTGTTTTTTTTTTAATGAATTGTTTACTCGATGACTGACTTGTTGTGAATACCAGGCTGGGTTTTTTTTTTCTCGAGTCACATTTGTTTAGTTTTTTGATCATTGTTGCGGCACGACGACGGTGTCGTAGTTTGTTTTGTTTGATACGTAAAATAAAAATGTTGAAATGTAAAATGCACGGGTTCCTAGAAAGGTCGCTGGGTCGGTTTTAGCGTTAGGCGAATCTAAATGGTACGCGAGGTTGCTCGGGAAACTCTGGAGTGTGATGGAGGTTTCGCCAGGATTGTTTTGCGAGGATTTTGAAGGCATTGTTAGGTTAGGTTCGGTTAGAAGTAGAATAGAGTTTCTAGAAGAGTCGTTGGATCGTTTTTAGTGTGGATGTGGTAGAATAAGGATTTGAGAACTGTGGTGTGTAAGGGAAGATTTCGAGAGGGATGTTTTGTCGAGATTTTGAAGCTGAGGTTAGGTTAGGTTTCATTGAAGATTCGTAGAAATGAAATACGAGTTTCCGGAAGCGTTTGTTGAATCCCGAGTTGTTCGGAATTCACGGGATTGAAGTTTTGAAATCCAAGAATCCGAATTATCACAGATGAGAATCCAGGATCATTGAATTGGAATCCTGGATCAAATGATTTAGAATCCAATAAGAGATGATTCTAGATTCCATCGAGAACCCGGATTCGGATTTTGGTCTAGATTTGGACTATAGTCCGAATTTAATCTAGAATCCTATAGAACATTGAATTCAGAATCACGAGGATTTCACTAACATAGTTAGGTTAGTTCATGTAGTAAGATAAACCTCAATAAACTTGCCCCACCTCTTTTGTGAAAACTGCGGAACTCAAAAAAAAAAAAAAAAGTTAGGTTAGGTTTTCCCTATACATCAATTATGATACTTGGGGGTGGTTCGATCAAATCCATAGTGTATCCCAATATTTACAATAAACTTGCCCCACCTCTTTTGTGAGAACTGCGGAACTCAAAAAAAAAAAAAAAAAAAAGGTTAGGTTTTCCNNAAAAAAAAAAAAAAAAAAAAAAGTTAGGTTAGGTTAGGTTTTCCCTATACTTCAACTATGATACTTGGGGGTTGTTCGATCAAATCCATAGTGTATCCCAATATTTACAATAAACTTGCCCCACAGGCTGTCGGGTCCCGCTTCTTAAAAAAAAAGTTAGGTTAGGTTCAGAGGCTGAAAGCTAAAGGATGATGCTTGAACTTCAGATCTCATAATATGAAGTTTTGGGTTTTAGTTTTAACTAGCGAATTCAGCTTTTGACACCAAAACTTTTAGCTGGCTTGCAAAGTTATAGCTTGATGTTTTTGGCTTGAAAAGTCGATGATAAATTGGCCTTATGAATGCGAGTTTGAACTTAGAAAATGAGATGCTATTTAAAAACCACAAAGATGAAAAAAACAAGCCAAGTTGTATGTGAAAATGTGCACCAAATGTGTTCATTTTAAGATCATCCAACTCGTGCACCATTGGATTAGAAAGCCTAAAGCCTTCAAAAAATTACAGTTGTTTAGCTCTGCTTTTAGCTCCTGAAAATCGCTTAAAGCTTCAAACTTTTGCCTCTTAGTTTCCAAACATACGACTTAATACCTACGGTTCTGCCTTTTGATCCTGGATAGGTTAGTTTAAAATTTATCAAAATGCGTTACGCAAGTTTTGTGTTAAGTTTTTGGGTATTTTTGGCGTGGATGTGGAAGATAAGGTACTTAACAATTTTAGTCTTTTAGAATTCCTCTGCGATTTCATGTTTATCCAGATTTCGATAGCAATGGTTATTGGTTAGGTTAGGTTAAGTTGTATTATAACTTATAAATTCATTGAAATGTAAAATGCAATTTTCATGAGAGATCGTTCGGTCGTTCATGTGTAAATGGAGAAGATTAGATACTTCGGAAACGCGTGGCTGTGATGTTCCTTTTTTTTGGTCTGGATTTTGAAAACATGCTTAGGTTAGGTTAGGCTTAGTTTAGAATTAATTTATATAGAAAGTTAAATCCTGTTGGAATTTTGGGAATATTATCGAACTTTTATCGTATGCCACGAAGATCTATGTTTTTGATGAATTTCTAGAACCGCATGTGTTATCATCTTCACTTAGGGAATATTATTGAACTTTGTGTGCCATAAAGATCTATGTTTTTGATGGTTTTCTAGAACCACGTGTGTTATCTCTTCACTCAGGAAGTATTATTGAACTTGGTGTGCCACAGAGATCTATGTTTTTGATGGTTTTCTAGAACTACTTGTGTTATCTCTTCACTCGGGGAATATTATTGAACTGCGTGTGCCATAGAGATCTATGTTTTTGAAAGTTTCTAGAACCACATGTGTTATCATCTTTGGTGAGTGAGTGATCCCACCTCCAGATGATGGCGTAGGTTTCCGATTATAATGTTTTTTTTTCCCATCGCGGCACAAGATGTACGCATACATGTCGTCTGCATAGTATTTAAATCGCATAACGTACGCGACTTCTTGTTCAAGATTCAGATTTCGGACGAGTCTATTTATTCGCAACGACGTATGTATTTCAGGGGCGGTATCGTCGTGCGTATGTATGTACGTCGTGCTTCATGCTCGTGTTATTTTGTATTGTATAGTACGTGCAATGAGAACGACGACGACGAGCGTCGAAGGCGAACACAACACGTTCGGCAGCGTCGAATTTTTCAACCGCCTCCGTCGACTCCTCCTGCGAATCCGGGACGCCGCCGCACCGCAACTCGCGTGGCTTGATTTCGGTATACGCTGCGCTGCGCCGTACCACACCGCACCTCGTCTCCTTCCTCTCCTCCTGCGTACTGTATATGCGGCGTCTCGCAACGTTGAACTTTTGAATTGTTTGCTTTTTTTGTAGTACGCCCTTCTCACTGTCTCTCGCTCCTACTGGTATTTCCCGCCCCGGATCACGCACACGTACTCGAAAATTGGCCCGGAAGGGAGGGGGAGCGCTGAATCGTCGAACGACGATATAGTGCAACGAGAACGTTGCGTTGCGTTATGTTCGCCTTGCTGTAAACTGGAGGAGAGCGGGTAGCGAAGTACGTTGTTTTCCTTTTTGATGTCGTCGTGGTTTTTTTTCCACATCCACATTCGTATTCGCATTTACGCGTTTTATTTTTATACATGGCACTATATCTCGTATGGAGATATTGTAGTCGTAGATGTGGATAGAGCCGAAAATTTTTTTGTGGGAGGAGATTCGTTAGTGAGGTATTTAGATTCTCTCATTCGCACTTTTGTGATACGATACGCCGGGTTTGCTCTACCTCGTCCCACCATGCGCCGTACTGTACGTCCTTTTCAATAGCACGTTGCTCTCCGTCTTTGTTGCTCTTGAATACGCGGCGTAGTTGCCTTCTCTTCTGTGCCCTCGCACCCCTCCAACGCCTTGACTGTTCTGCTGTTCGGCGTTCGTTGATGTGGTGGCTGGTTATCTCCGCGCCTCCGACTCCGTCTTTCTCGGTGCCTTTTTATTCCGGCCTGTCTATCTTTGTCTAGCACCGTTGTTCGATGACGTGTTATTGTACGTGGTTGGGAGGGCGGGCGGGGTGACTGCCGTGCCACCTCTCTTACTATCTCGTTCTATCGGATATGAGGATTGAATTTTGAAGGGGGTTCCAAGGACACGGGAAAATTACTAAGTAAAAAAACGACGTTGCCGGCTCGTCGGTTCGGTAACGTGGCTCGGTACGGTGTTTACGTCCGAATGTGTCGGCGTTTCGGCAACGTCGCCCGCCGCGGCGCGCGGTTTCACTTTTCACGGTGAACGGTTTTTTTATTGCCCGGTCTCTGTGCTGGTGCGATGGCGGCAGCGGCGGTAGTATGGTAGTCGTGTTGTGTTGTGGGATTTGCATCTTTGTTGTGGGTGGAGGTATGTGTGAGTGTGTATGTGTGAAGATGTGAGCGTTGTTTGGCGGTGCTGCGGGTGTCCGCGTCCTTAATTTTTGCCGCCGCAGCGGTCGAAAGGTGGAAAATTCTAGGTGTATTTTTTGTTATGGTTTTCATCGCGAAGACGACTGTATTCGCGAATGAGTTTTCCTTTTCTTTACGGCGACGATGTGTACGAGAATCGTGTCGGAAGGGCGGAAAAATTGGAAGAAGGGCGGGCAGGGGTTCCGAATTGATGAGATGAGCGTCTTTGTACTGGTGACCTTGATTTGGACGTGCGCGACCCTGAAGCGTTGATGGAGACTGGAGAGATGTGTTTGCGATTATACATAGTGTGGTTTTCGCTCTTCTACTTTGGAGAGGATTTTTATTTTTTTTTTCGACCTATTTATGGCTTTGATTTTTTTTCGAATTGGGTGGAAAATATTTTCGCGAAGGTGACGGTAGTTCGACGACTTGATGCTGTTGAATTTGAGGAAGTTATTTTCATTCGCGTATTTTCGAAAATGGAATGTTTTTTGTTGTGGATTTTCTGGGGTTTGTTTTACGAACGTGTTTGCTTAGTTTGCTTGCAATATGAGATTTTCCCTCAAATTGGCTAAAAATACGTTTTTTAGATAGTTTTCCTTCCTTGAACATAGTTATTTTTCCAATATTTGACTGAGCGAAGCGAGGGCAGTAAAATTATCTGAACTCGGAAAAATATAACAGGCTGTCTAACAGTCCTGCAAATCTTGCAAAAGTCCTGCTTTTTGCTGGAACATCCTGCTTTTAAGTCAAATAATTTAATTATTTCAATTCATCAAGTGAAAAATTGAAAATTGAGCGAAGAGGAAAATTTTTCTAATCAAACGTCTAGTAACTTATTTTTGAAAATACGTCGTTGGCAACCCTGTTAAGGTGACATCTTGTTTTATTTGGGTTTCTTTTTATTTTTTAATAATTTTTTGAAAATTTCAAATTTTTTGTAGCATTATATCTGATTTGTGAAAATATGATTTTTATTAGGGAGGGGAGGGTCACGTTTTGAACAAGCGCGGCTTAAAAAAGTTCCTGCAAACGTCCTGCTTTTTGGTTTTGAGATTTTGTTAAACTGCCTGTATGAAACACACCATCTCCCCTCCCCCCACCATGAAAAAATCGTTAGTTTACTCCGAAAAAGTGGTGTTTTTAATAGAATCTATTTTGAAAGAGAGATGGGTTGGCGAATTAAAAACTTCTTTGAAGATTCTATTCTTTTCGGTCATTTACTTCCAGAAGAAAATATCGAACGGTTCAAAATGTCTTTCCTTTCGATATCTTTTTAAAATTTTCTCTTTTTTTGAACTTACCGATTGTTTTTGACTCGAGAGAAAGTTGTAGCATTATAAAAATCTCTCTTCACGTCTCATTTTTCAAAAATGGCAGGCAAAAAGCGTACGAATGACGTATTTCGCCGTTTGCCAGCCCGCAGATTACGAATAGATAAACCCCAATAGTGTAAATATTTTCAAACTTAATTTTTTAGTAACTTTTAACGAATGAATAAAATGCACCGAAGTTTACGCGAGATTTGGAATACGGAGACGAGAAAACTTGGAATCTCATACCGAAACTCGGGGAAAATTTTCAAACCTCGAAGTTTACCTAATTTGTTTGCTCCGACGGGGAAATATTTTTCGAACGAGGTGAAAAATTAAATGTAAAATTCCTAACGAAGCTGGAGGAGTTTACATAAAAGTTCGTAGGAGTTTTTATTTGAGATTCAGCACGTTCAAAGGACTCGAACGAATGTAGACGTATCTCTAACTACCTAGTACCTCTATATCAACTTTTATCGTGATATCGCCGTTGGCCTTTGAAAAATTGACGAGAACGTGAGGAATGCCTCGTGCCTGTTTTCTTTTATCATTATTCCGCCTTTATTTCATTTTTCACGGGGTATCAAAAGATGGAATTTTATGGTTTTTTTCCCTTCTATTTTGCGCTTGTACAGTTTTGAGTGATTGTAGAGTGAAAAAAGTAGATTGAAAATTGGGGTGATTTTATCTGAGTTAGGGGTTTGTACGAGTTTATTCGTCAGATGTGCAAATTTGTTGCTGAAATTTGGAAATTTTTTCGTAAAATGGGAACATTGTTTGAATATTTGAGAAAATTTCGTATTTTTAGATGGAATGCGTTGTTCTTGGAGCATTTTTTTTACGAATACTAAATTTTCCATACACCTTCGTGAAATAATAGCGAAAAATGAAGCTGAAGTGAGATAAAGTCAGAAAAACATTCGCATCGAGAGAACAGGCGTCCTGAGGGCAGCAACGTTATTTTTTTCGTTTTCGAATTCCACCAGACTTTCTATTCGACGGTTTGGTGAATTGAGATAGAACCATTTGTTTGACAATAGAACAGTTGACAAATGATCGATATGGTAGAGGAATTCGGAACGTAGGTTTTTTTAGTCCGCGTAGTTGATTTTTCCAGGAAACATTCTCGCGCTCGGAGAAGGAATTTTATTTATGCAAAATTACCTTTGAAATATTTTACGAAAGTCGAAGCAGAAGAAATAATAGACATTTTTGAGAAGATATTCGGTAGGTCTGAGTACCCGAGGGCTGAAAAAATGACGGTCTGTTGCATTTCGAAAACTGGAAGTCGCAGGTAGATGGTCGAATTTCCACGAATTTCGTATTTTATGCCGATACTGGCGGAGTTTCGCTATTGTGTGTATTTTCAACGTACTCGTAGTGTACTACGACTGGAGCCCGAAAGGAAAGAGAATAATAAGTGATAACGCTGCCGTTGGTTTCCCTTTACCTTTCCAGCATCCACGACATGGCATGGCGTTCCCTGCGAACAAATACGCCGCACAGGTCTCTTCTTTCTCGCATATTTCGCACACAGCTCACAGCTGTTTTTGCTTTTATTATGGCGCGCGTTTTTAGTGTGCAACGACGCCCGTTTTCTCTCCGGTCGCCTTCGCTTTGCCCATTCTCATTTATGTACCGTTTACTTGGGTTTTGTGTTGTTTTGGCGTGAAATGGCTGGAACGAGGGGGAGGTCGGGGCTGGCGACGACTATCACGATGACGACAACATTGAGAAAATGATGCTACACGTTGGAGAAGATGGACAGGCAGGGCAAAGAGCAGAGCTACACGATAAGGTGGCGGTGGTGCGAATGCAGATGGTTTTTAATGTCGATGTCGGGTCGTTCGTGTGTAGGGTTCATTTCCGCACTTGTGTTTGGAACTGCTGCCGAGGAATTTTCGGGGTCATTTGTTTTGCAATAACGACGACCATTTTGCGTATACCTCGGTACCTGGTTTACCCCCGGCCCCGGTTCCGGGCGAATGAAGAGTTTTAATCTTGAACTTGTTGTAAGGAAGTATTAGCGAACGAATGTTGGTGACGTGGCAAAAGGCTCTAAATTCGAAAGAAGGTTTTATTTTGTTAAGAAAGTTGCTGCTTCTTGCTAGATTTCAATATGGCCAAGAAAAACAGCAGCAGGTAATTCTGGAAACGTGGCGAATGAGCGAACTTAATGGTTGACGGGATCTCGCAACGATGCGGTTTGCTTTGGCAATGAGATTCAGAATGAGAATGTTTTGATCGATGAACGACGGCGATTGATTTATGATATCGTACAGCGATCTGGCAATCGCGGTGTGATTGATAAGAAGATAAATGGCTGGAAAAAAGTAATGCGTCCAAAGGTGGATTATGATTATTACTCGGTTCAAGGAGATTTGCGGCCAGAAAAATGAACTCGAAATTTGTTAATTGGAAATTTTTCCATGTCTGAATGAGTAATTATCTTCGGAGACTTATTCGACGTGGAAATATGTACCAATTTTTCTTTCGATTCGTACCACTGATTCTATTGTCGAAATTGTTGAAAAAAAACGTCTGCGTTTATTGTGTTTTATTTTTATTTTTTACATCGTCGAAGTATAAAGAATTCCATTTTTTTTTTGCTCGATTGCAACTGTGTTCTGTGTTATGTATGTCAAGTTGCCTGTCGATGGAGTTTTTCATTAATTCGCGTGCTTTTTTTCCCTCGCCTTGTTTGATTTACACCCGGATATTGGTATATGCCTACGGATGATATTTTTCCTTTCACGAGTATACTTTCATTTGTGTCAATAAAATTGTGTGTTGATTTTTCGCTTTTTCGAATCTTTTGGATATTGTATGTTGGAAGGGTGTTTCAAAAATACGTCATTTTTAGTCAGCGTAGTGGGAGCTGGAGACTCTTTTTCTAGCATTATTTAACAGCGTGCTAGAACAAACTTTTAGGGAATTGGAATGGGAAAATGAGAGAATATTTGTAGATGGCCAACAATTATCAAATCATTTTTTAAACATGTTTTTGACATGCAAGTAAATGAGGTCCTTGAAAAAAGTTAATTATTTGGTTCAAGCGAACCGAGAGCGAAAATTTTTGCATAAAAAGGCATTCGAAAGCTGAAATTTTGTCAAAATAACTAATATTGGGACAAAATGAATTTTTAATGAATTTAAACGAGCAAAGGAGGACTTCTGAGCTAAATTCAGAACTTTTTCATTACTTCTCCAACTTTCAGCAACACTTCGTAGAATAGAGGATTTTTTCAGCACTTTCAGCATCTGTTGGACACCCTGTCATTAGTAACGAGAAAAAATTTCAAAGAACACGTTGAAAAAAACTAGCAAAGGAGGATTTCTGAGCTAAATTCAGCACTTTTTCAGTACTTTTCCGACTTTCAGCAACACTTTGTAGAATAGAGGATTTTCCAGCACTTTCAGCACCTGTTAGACACCCTGTCATTAGTAACGAGAAAAAATTTCAAAGAACACATTGAAAAAAACGAGCAAAATTCAAAATCCGTAACTTCAGCAGTAAAACCCAGTGACCCGTGACGTTGAGAGGGGGGTACAGATGGTACATTTGTACCAAGCCCAGAATTTTCCAAGGGCCCGCGGGCCAAATGGCCGAAGGATTAAAAAAAAAAGAAAATTCTCAAATTTTATTGACACGAGTTCACTTTCAGTGATGGCTAGGAAAATTGAAAAAATAATTTTGAATATTTTTTAGCAAAATTTTTCGCCCTTGCTTTGCCCGGGCCCTTGCACCAATTTTGGATCACAGGTAACTTAAATCCCTAATCCGGCACTAAAATTGAGTAAAAAAGTAGTAATGGCCAAAACCGGAGTTTTTTAGCTTCGGATAAAAATTTTCCGCCACTGAAAAGATCCGGAGGAATATCCGGAACTTTCATAAAACTCCGGATTTTTCTCCGGATATCCGTTTTTTTTTCAAATTTGACGTATTGATGAATTTAGTATCCCGAAATAGAAAAAGTTCATCATAGATCCGCAGGAAGATCCGGAAGTTTCAAAAAACTTCGGATTTTCCTTCGGATATCCATTTTTTTGTTTTTCAAATTTGATCTATTGATGAATTTGTAACCATGAAATTGTTAATTAACAGCAGAAAAAAAAAGGAAGTTTTCAAAAATATCCGGTATCAATTGCAAAACCAACGAAGCTGCCCCAAAAATAGAACTTTGGGAACTTGGAAATGCTATCAAGAAAGGTAGAAATCACAAGGCCGTAGGAGAAGATCAACTGCCAGTAGACCTGATAAAACACGTGACGCCAGAATATGAGAAACAGCTACTGAAGATTGTTAATAAAATCTACGATGAAGGTGAGCTACCTGAGGATTTCAAAGCTGTAAATTTTATACCAATTCCAAAGAAAAGCAACTCTCAAGTATGTTCAGAATACAGAACCATCGCGCTGATGAGTCATTCATTGAAACTCCTGCTGGCGATAATCAACGCCAGGATCGAGCGGAAGCTAGATGAGAACCTGAGCGAGACACAGTACGGATTCGTGCCGAAAAAAG
>FIZU01031430.1:0-11733 GCA_900064475.1 Pseudococcus longispinus
TTACCAGAATGCCCCTTAGAAAGCTTAAAATGCCCATTTGACCTTGAAAAAGTGCTCGAAATGTTTTGCCAAAAATTCTAAAAATTACCCTTGATACTGTTTACCATTCTTGCAAGTTAGAAAAAATTTGGTTGAAAACTGCCAAAAATAGAAAATTTTAGCGAAATCTACACTTAAACCCCCAGAAGGGGTAAGGGTTGAGATATCGAGCTAAAAATTTTGTCACGGCGGCTTTAGACCATAAGAACCAACTTCCACCGGATAATTTAAAATTCGGTGCTCAAGGCCAAATCACCCCTATAAACCCGGCTAGGCTCTTTCATCACTTTGGGCTGGGTCGGAAAAAATATAAACCGAATCGGTTTTTGAGGTTATGTGAGAATCAAATTACTTACCCTGATTCAAAAATGTATGAAAATCGCTCAATTTTTGTGACTTACATATTATCATGTGTAATTATTCCTTGAAAACGACACATAGGCAACTCAAATGATATGAAGTCATTGAAGTTGCGAATTTGATGCAACATAGGTTGCCTATGTAAAAATTCTAAAGGCTTTTTAACATTTTAATAACCAATATACTAAGTATGTGCTGAACGGTTTGATGTTTTTTCATCATTGAGTTTACATAAACTCGAGAAGATCACTTTTTTGGAAAATTTTTATTAGAACTTTTTTTCAAAACGAATGGAATTATATTTTAAATAATATGTTTTTTTTTAGATTTCGTACTTTATAACGTCATTTACGGTCAAAAAATACAATGATTTTTAAAAATTATACGAAATTAAAATTCAATCATATTATTTTAAGGTTATTCCAAAAAAATTTCAAACTCGGTTCCATCTCAAGTTATACTGACACAATGAAACAATATTTATCAGAAAATACCAGAACAATCTGGCCTAAGGTAAAATATTTCAGCATCATGCCAGCAAAAAGTCCTACGACTCTGTCAAGGCGCCAGATCTATTTCGATTCGTCCTATTTGCGAATAATCGAAATAAAATTTTCTCCATCAATTTCGAACCAATTGTCGAAAACCGAAAGTTATTTCATAATTCGAAAATAAACGATAAACCGAGATAAGCAAATTGCGAGAAAATCCCGTTGAAAAATGTCCTTCAAACTCTGTCGTCGAACTGTGCAAGACTCGCAAACTTGTCGTAAATATTTCTAGCGAGCTGTAGAGAAATATATCGTGGAAATATTAACGTCAGAAATGAACGACACGACTAAACGCGTTGAAAAATCATATCACGAGCGTTCGCGTTCAAAATAAAAGCGCTAGTTTTATTAGAAAGCGCGCGAGGAAGTAGTTGAAAATATAAAGAATGCCTATTCTCGCTCGTCGATGGAATGCAGACACATTATATTCGATAAAACTTAACGAAGTTTTCATTGATGAAACTAACAAGTTTATCGTAAACGACATTTTCAAGTAAGTAAACTTATCGCGGCCCAGACCAAGAAGAAATATACCATAAGGGTGCCGGGTACTGAGTAGTGAGTGCCAGTAATTGATACGTTAAAACACGTACATCAGAAGAAAGTTTGCAAAGCTGTCTAAGTTTATTAGTAAAGACGTAACCGTGTTATGTAAATTGCTCGTTATTACTGAAAAGGTCGATTATTCGCGTACATCGGTGTATGCTATATCGAGTATAATGTACTATACGTAGGTGTCTGTATAGCTAGGTACCTGATGTAAAAGTATTTTAATACCAAACCGTGAATATAGGAAAGTATCATGCTGATGTAGTGACATTACCATAGGTTGCCACGAAGAAAGAACAAAGTTCGTATATAATTGGTTGTATTTTGAAAGTTGAACTTTCAAGTAATTATGGTCGTTTCGAAATAAGTGTGCTTTTTATTAAGTGTACCTACCTGATTTATGTACATATGTACTTATAAACGACTGCAGTAGGTTTAAGAATCATCTATAACGATACCATTATTTCTACTTTAGCAACGTAAATTGCTGAAAATACCCTTGATTGCGACAAAAACTTCCAACTAAGAATATTCATAAATATTTCATCATTTTCTTTCAAATTTCAACGTAATCGAAGTAAAGTAAATTTCATTTTCATTCGGTTACAATTTTGACTGATACTAAATTTATGTAAGACACGTGGGCGGATTTGCATTAGACAGATAAGCTTTAAAATAGGGCGTTAAAAAGGCTGTCTTACCTTGAAAAATATTTTCAAAAGTGAACAATTGTAGCGGCGAAATGTCTGAACTTTACGAAGATATATGAAACTCGAGGCATAGTGCAACTGACTAGATACGTATGTACGAGTATATGGTATGAAGGTAGTTGATACCTACAAAAAGTAGGAGTCTTTCAGCTGTACGACATGATACAAGGTGTTCCAAAAGTAATTACCAATCTACTTCAACTTAGTTGATACGCAGCTTGTTCTGAATACTAGTGTGGATGTTTGCCAAACTTTTCCATCGCAGGGTCAGATATCTTGAATAATTTTCAATTATGATTTTTTCAATGTAACAGGCAGAGGGTTGCAATTTGCTGCATTGGAACTTTGGAAAGGACTAATTATATTTTTTTAATACCTTTTATTACGTTAATTTGAAGAGAAAATCGAATCGTCTGCAAACTAGAGATGCAGCTACCCAAACTACATAAGTGTATGTACGTTTGCCGAACCCAGGATTTGAAGGCGCAACGTTGGTAAGAGGTTTCAAAACGTCACAACTTCGCAAGTTATGCAAAATTTTGTAAGTTATTTTTTGTTGAGCTTTTTGAGCTCTACAAAATGAGATAATTTTTTGCTCAACTCCAAAAGTGAAAACATGAGAGATCATTTTGAAAAAAATTTGAAAAGAAAAAATTGAATTTTGAGAAAGTAATTTCACTTTTTATCTTTTTAATAGTTTTTGCTCCTTCAATTTTAGAGTTATGCTAAGAATTATCATCTCATTTTGTAGACTTCAAAAAGCTCAACAAAAAATGACAGTTACAAAATTTTGCATAAGTTGAAAATTGAAGGAGTTAGGGAGCTTACAAATTTTTGAATCATTGTAGCTCCTTCAATTTTAGAGTTGGGAAAAACATGAATATAACTCATTTTGTGGAGCTTGAAAAGTTTTACCAGGACTAGTGCACAACTTCGCTCCTTCAAATTTATGTAGTTTGGGTAGCTGTATCTCTGGTTTGAAGGTGGTGCACTACTACCAGAACATCCTGTATGTTCAAAAAAATGTTGAAGATTACTTACACTTTTTTCTTTTAAACTTTTATCAGAAATGGTTTAAGTATAGATTTTTTTATCCCAAATCATCATTTCTACCAATTTTTCAAGGATGCTCATAAAAATAATTTTTACGTGTGTTTTTCAAACTCAGTAAAAAACAGAAAAAAATTGTTTGGAGAAAGTTCTCGTCGAAATGATCTCAATGCAAATATTTTCACCCCCAAAAATATTTTTTGGCCATTTTCCAACAATACTCCCCTTTTTGAAAAAAATTTCGCTGTAAATTTTTTTTTCATTTTTGAAAAATTACCAAAAATGGCCAACAATTATTTTTGGAGGAAAAGTCATATTATTAAGATTGTTAATGAAAATTTTAATTTTCTTTAAGATGGAGGTTTAAATTTTTCCACCATTTTACCAAAAATTTAAAAAAACAAAAAATTTCTAAAAAATTTCTGAAAAATAAGGTAATAGTGAAAAACAAGTTTTAATGGTATAAAAAAACATCTACACTTGGACTAGTTTTAGTAAAATTATTTCTACTTTTTTCCCCCAAAACTATGACTTTTCTATGACTTTATAATTTTTTTACATGATCCTTGACTTTTCCATGATTTCCATGACCCGTTAGACACCGTGTCATTAGATTCTCTGAAGTTTTCAAGACCAAGAAATGATTCGAAATCTATGAATTTTTCTAAATTTATCAAGTCAATAAAATAATCTACTCGTCAAATGTCAGTTAGAACCTAGGTATGAAATTTTCCCAAGTCCAAAAAGTCATTCAGGATAACAAATATTTATGACGCAAAAATGTAACGCATATTAATCCATCTGATGTCCGAAAAATTCATGTGTTCGTCTTATAAAATTTTTTAGATGAAAATAATCATTTAAAATTATGAAATTTTTTCCAAGTCCAAAAAGTCATCTGGGGTAACAAAATTTCTCGAGACCCAAATTTTCAGGTATCGATCAAAAAAACAAGAAAATTACTTAAAATGTGATGAAAATGATTGAAATTGCCATAAAAATTGATGTAAAATTAAAACATCGTAAAAATGACCACAAAATCATAAAAACTATCAAAAATCTCGTAAAAATTGTCAAAACTTCACAAAAATATTTTAAATTTTGGAAAAAATTATCTGTCATAAAACTCCATAAAAATATCATTTAAATGGCAAAAAAATCATGAAAACTGGCGTACAAATTGTTGAAATTTTCATTAAAATCATCTGAAATATAAAAAAATAGATTCACGCTTCAAGCGGACATATTGGTACAAGGTATCACATGGATATGTCTTTTTAAACTTCATAGTCGTGATATTTTTAATTTTCTTGAACTTTTGCAAGTTCAAAAAGTCATTTGAATTTTGAAAAATTTTCCAAGTTCAAAAAAGTCAGACAAAATATCTAAAAGTCATTGTAACGGATTTTCGTAAATGAATTTCATAATGGAATTTTTTTGAAAAATTTTCGAAATCCAATTTCAAGTAGGTACAAAAAGTCAGTTGAAATCTAAAAAATTTTCCAAATTCAAAAAAGTCAGATAAAATGTCTAAAAGTCAGTCTTAGGTAAAAAGCTGTTTGACAAAATGTCTGATTTGAACTTTCTTAAAATTTTTAAAGTCCTTTAATTTCAAATTTTCCTAGTCCAAAAATTCATTTGAGTTCTGAAAAATTTTCCAACTCCAAAAAAATTTGACAAAATGTCTAAAAATCATCGTCAAGGATTTTAATGTTTAAAAAAACACACAGATGGGTACATCACATAAATAGATAACGTATTTTGATTTATTCGAATAAAATGGACCTGAGAGTTGAACAACAAATAATGCGAGAATTTCGAGTAAGATAGGTATTAGAATTTCGTATTTTATCGACGAGTTAGGTACAGATGAAACCCATCAGTTTCCCATCATTGAGAAAATAATTTAGTGTTAATTTTATTCAAATTTCAACAGACGAGGGATTCTGATTAAATGTTTTATTTTTACTTCGGTATTATAAATATACGTACAGTTTGCGATAATGTACCACGCAAGGCAGACTGTTATTTTAGGATGAGGAGCAAATCTGAGTAATCTATTTTTATGGTTACATATAAACCCTCGACGATAGCTAAAGCGATAAGAAAATATTTAAATGATTTTTTTTCTCCGACTAAAAAGCTCGGTGTATTTTTCGAGCCTCGTCAACGTTTCGTATAAAGCGACTTGGCTATATACGTGATTGCTGCACAAACGACGATGATGAGCAAATACCGCATACGTCGCGTTAAACTATAAAGAAAAAGGCAAAAATGCCTCTAAGATGGGCGTTTAATTTGCGATATATTCGTAAGATATGGCGGAAAGAAATGCGGTCATTTTTCAGCCCTAAGTTAAAAGTTAACATCTGCAAAACAAATAAAACATTTTCTTTGTAACGTTATTCAGAATTGGAATAACAGCTCCCACGAGGATGTTACCGAGTTTTTGTGTGTTATGTAAGTTACTCTCTCTTTCTGCTTCTCGTATTTATGAAAGATTATCGTTCGCTTGTTCACATTACTTTGTTTATCTGGAGTTGTATTTTTATTGTTACAGAAATTACATTTTAACGGTTATTTCTTTAAAGTTGGCTTTAACGTTTTATTTATTCTATTAAGTTTTCACGTATAATATATTATTTTTCTCTCTCTCTCACTTTCTCGACGTTAGTGGTGTTCGGTTTGTATAAAATATACGTATACCTATATGTGTACGAGGTACCTACGTATAACGTATAAAAAAATATTTTCCGAATTGAACTTTCGTGCTTGTTTGTATTAGAAAAGGGGCTGGGGGTTCATATTCTTCTATATACGAACGTGGATAAAACCATATAAACGCGATTGGAAAGTTTGCTTTGCACAAAGCGTGCGGAATTTTTGCGCCAAAATACCAAGTTAGCATTATTACAAGGCGAGGGGAAAAAATTATTACGTAAGAAAGTAAAAGTTTTTGCTGCGGATGAAAGTATTATATACGTGAAAACGTACAGCATAGAAAGTTGAAAAAGTTGAGAAAACGTCTTGTTCGAAGACAGATTAAAATTTTATTTCGGAATTGATTTGCAAGCTTAGGGTGTAATTTTCTTGCTTTTTTTTCTTCACGTGGATATTTTAAGTAGAAGAAGCAAGAAGGGATGTAACGTTGGATTTGGAAGGCGAACTAGATTTTAAAAACAACGATTATGCTGAAAAATTAAATCTTATGCGAAATTATGTTTAGCGAGTGGATATTGAACCACTAGAAGTACAAATATGTTACATGAAAACAGTAGGAAGAGGGAAAAATCTTTTCAAAAAATTTCTTCAATTATGAAAACAAATATCTTGAAAACTGAAAAAATTCTCATCAAATGATTTTTTCCCAACTTCAAAATTGAAACAGCTATATTGCTATAAACACGAATTAAAGTTGAAAATTTCGTTTAAAAAATCAATCATGAAAATGAATAATAATTTGAAAATTAAGAAAATGACTGGTAATCTTTCAATTCTTTAAAATTCAGAAAATTCATTCACTTCAGATGATGCTTAATTCCTTCCATTGCGATGTTAGGCAAATAATTATGATAATCGTTAGCATTTTAAAAACTAGGTACGTTGTTTTGTACAGGGTGTTCCGGTCACAGTGCACCGCCTTCAAACGAGAGACGCAGCTACTCAAACACATGGGTGTATGCATGTTTGCTGACTCCCGGATTTGAGTGGGCAAACTTTGTTTTGAAACCAATTTTTTTCAACTTTCTTGTAGAACTTTTTAAGCTCTAAAAAATGAATTATATTAATGTTTTGCCTAATTTCAAAATTGAAGAAGCTACAATAATTTGAAAATTTGTAGGCTTCATAATTCCTTAAATTTTTAAGTTATGCAAAATTTAGTGAGTCATTTTTTGTTGAGCTTTCTGAGCTCTATAAAACGAGTCAATAATTTTTAGCAGAACTCTAAAATTGAAGGAGCTAAAATTTATAAAAAGATAAAAAATGACATTATTTTCTCAAAATTCAAATTTTTCTTTAAATTTTTTTAAAATATAGCGTCTCATGTTTTCAATTTTAGAGTTGGGCAAAAAATTATTAGCTCGTTTTGTAGAGCTCAGAAAGCACAACAAAAGATGCCTCTTGCAAAATTTTGCGTAACTTGAAAATTGAAGGAGTTGTGAAGCCTGCAAATTTTCAAATCACTGTAGCTCCTTCAATTTTAGAGTTGGACAGAACATGAATATAACTCATTTTGTAGAGCATAAAAAGTCTACCAGAGCTAATGCATCCAGGGAGTGGTAGTCCGAACCTAACCTAACCAAACTGAACCGAACCGAAGCGAACCGAACTGAACCCAAAACTCAAAACCCGAAAAAATCCGATAATTTTAATGAAACTTGAACCGAACTGAACCAAACCCGAAACTCGAAAGCCGAAAAAACCGATAATTTTAATGAAACTTGAATCGAACTGAACCGAACCGAACCAAACCGAACCGAACTCGAAACCCGAAAAAACTCGATAATTTTAACGAAACTTGAACCGAACCGAACCGAACGCGAAACACGAAACCCGAAAAAACTGGTAATTTTAATGCAACTCGAACCGAACTGAACTGAACCGAACCGAACCGAACCGAACCGAACCCGAACCCAAACCCAAACCTTGAAATTTCTCAGAAATTCCACGATCGTGCCACAATTATTAAGTGGTCATCCGATATTTGAACATGAAGAGAACTTTGAAAAAAAAAATGGTCCGGAACCGAACCGAACCGAACCTGGAACGGAACAAACCCCAAACTCGTTTATTCCGAACCCAAAACCCAAATCCGAACCACCATCCCTGCGCATAACTTTGCTCCTTCAAATCCTGGGGTCGGCAAATATGCATCCACTTATGTAGTTTAGATACCTGCATCTCTGATTTGAAGGCAGTGCACTGCTACCGGAACACCCTGTATTGGTCGTATTTGAGCACATTCAAAGATAATAATTTTTTGTACTTGAAATACGTGGAACGTGTTAGATAGCCAAAAGACGTATACATGGAACGATTTATGTGCGTTTGTAGTTGTACACAATTTTTATTTAAAATATGGCTTTACCCACTTTACAGTACACTTTTAGCAACACAAATTCGAAAACAGAAAAAAATGTCATCAAAAATTCAGCCTTCAAGATATACTCTGTTTACGAATTTCAGAATTTGAAGGCATTTTTATCTGATTTGGGTTAACTCTGAGTTATTACGATCGCTTTTGATATACTTCGAATTGTGACGTCTGTTTGCGCGTTTCAGTATCAATGCTTTCGCTCGATCTACTGAGAAATTTTCAAAATATATTGGCAAGTTTTACCTCGAGGGTGGTTGTAACAGGAAAAGTTACCCTTATAACAATAATATTCTACATAACGCCAACTCGAATGAAAAAAATAACAATAATAACATTAAAAAAAGCAAAATTTAACATTTCATATTTTCCAAGGTAAATGTAAAACATTTCGTCGTCGGATGACATTTAAATCTATTTAACTCGGCGACGCATTTATAAAATACGCAAAATAATACGCAATTTAACTATTTCAAATGTTACCAATTATCTTTGGCGGTGGTGTTGGCATATAAATTATTTTTTGCTTTGTTTTCTGCGTGTTTTTTTTTTCGTTGCTGTTTGCGGAGACTTTTTGAACGAATTTCTGGATTAAGTACAACGTTTTCAGGGTATTTGCAGCTATTGCATGTCTTGAGGAAAACTTGGCTCTTTTCATCTCAGAGAGGGGCTCCTCCTCCTGGACCTGCTGGTTAATTCTGTTTCCATACTACGTATAAAAGTAGAAAAGTCAATGAAAATCTTAAGTGAATTTCGTAATGGAATTTTTTTGAAAATTTTTCAAAATCCAATTTCAATTACAAAAAATTAGTAAAAATCTGAAACATTTCCCAAACTCAAAAAAGTCTGACAAAATGTCTGATTTGAACTTTCTTGAAATTTTCTTAGTCCAAAAATTGATTTAAGTTCTTGAAAATTTTTCAAATCAAAAAAGTCTAACAAAATGTCTGAAAGTCAAATTGATGAAAAAAATTATTAAATTGTTGAAATTTCCAAAAAAAGAAAAAAAAACTATTTAAAATGCTAATGCAGTGAAAATGGGCAAAAAATCTTGACAATAATCGAAAATGTCGATGAAATTGTCAAAATGTGAAAAAAAATAAATAAAAAATATTGTAAAAACTCTCAAAATTAAAAGCATTCAAATCGTTAAAAATGTAGTTAAAATAGTTGAGATTTTTATAAAAATTCATTTGAAATGGTGAGGAATCCGTCAAAAGATCATGAAAATTGTCAAAAATTCCGTTGAAATTTTGTGAAACTGTCATAAAAATCAAGAAAAATCATCGTCAAAAAGGTCGAAAAAGTCATAAAAATTATTGAACATTTTTTAAAAGTTCTGAAAATATCTATCCCTAAAAATCGTTCATTTTTTAGATGTTTAATCGAAACACAATATAAAAAGAGGCTTAACATATCCAATTTTTGTCAAACTTCTTGATGAATAATGAACTGTAATTCATAAAGTATCAGTTCAAATAGGTTTCATCAAAAGAAATCAATTTAAATTACTTTCCAAGGAATCATTCTTCTTCGAAAACTACACAAGTATACTTAACGCACACTCGATACGTATTTCCAAATGCATTTATTCTTTAATGAATAGCAGAAGGAAGCGAAGATAGAGAGACTAAGAAAATAAACACGTCTAAAGAAAACGACTAAATATTTACGAGCGAAAAACAAAACATGGCAGTGTTACAACTACTACACAGCAGTATTTGTAAGTCGACGAAAAATATAATCCACTAGTAACAATGTAACTATCGCAAACTGCGTTACGCCTAATTTCAGCCGTAACCACAGGAAACAAAAGCCGAATTGCTATACAAGTTTAATTAGAAGATTCTCCGAGAGTATTTTCCCTTAGCGACGCATCCGGCAAGAAATCTAATCCGTATTTGAAACATATTTCGTAATTTAAACTGATAATTAGAACGAGCTTTATTCGCCAATCTTATAGGCATTAGGCGAGACTGGATTTTTTTTCTCTTACGTACTCTCCTCTCATACATGTGCACACGTCTGCTGATCTCTTGACAAAATTCAAATCATCGTCGATAAACGTGTACGGACGCGAGAGAATTCGATCAATATTCAAAAGTTGTAACCGCTACAACCAAAATAAACCTCGCAACGAAGTGCGAACTTTTGTAAAATCTTGGGCAATTTTCACCGAAAACACGTACCTTAACGGCTTCTATTTGTAGAAAAGGTGAAAACGTTGCTTCTAATTCGAATCTGCGTCTACTTTATCAATCCGAATGGTTGTTATGGATCTACCCCAAAACATCGCTTGAATTTATATGCTACTATTAAAGAAAAATGATGGCGTACGAACTTGCCAGCGAAGAATTCTACGTTTTTAGAGCTCTAAAACGTTTAAAATGGCGAATGATGTTGTGGTAACTGGTGACTCGAGATAGTTTAATTTATTTTTTATTGCTAATTTTACTTAGAAATGATTAAGGTGTTTGATGTGATTTTTTTTCAGATTTCAACTCCTGTCGAGGTACTATAAATTTTTCAATATGACTGATACAGAATACCAGAATTGGTAAGTTTTTTATTTGCAATTCTGAAAAGTAAATAGTTACAATGTTTTAAATACCTATAAGAAATTTTCTTGTTTATGGTTTCTAACTAGATGAATAATTAATTGTACACGGAGCCAACAACCGTTTAATTGGTTGTGGCTGAATGAGATTATCATTTCGAATCGATATATTATTTAATCGTCATCATTCTATATGAGCCCGATGGGTTTACGAGACCACTGGAGAAATATTCGGATATTTGATAGGTACTTTGGCCAGCAGTCATTAAATTTTGATTAGTGATGAAATGTAATAACATGAGTCTGGTTAGATTTCAAATCACTTTAGGATTGGATTTGGATTTTTTCTGTGTTCACCCCAAAACTAATACAAACTGAATGATTTTAAGAGCAAGAGTTATCAATATTTTAGAAATTTGAAGTTTTCTGAAAAACTTCGCTGGATTTTAGTTGTAGGTATAATTCTTTGATTGCATTTGCATTTTTTTCATGGCTTAGACCAAAACCAACCTAGAAGATACAAGCCATGAAGGTAAAAAAGCAACGTAGCATTTTCGAGGTGTAGACGGCTGACTTTCAAATATGTTTTTTTTACCATAACTGGGGAAATATTTGTCAAATCGAAATTTTGATGACGTAGAAATGAAAGAAAATTTTCCGCTCTACAATTTTGCTTCTTATCAATATTCATCTAAAACGCTTAGTTTGCTCGGAAAATGTGAAAATTCGCATATCCAAGAAAACAGTTTTTTAACGATAAATCAAGGAATATTCGTCGAATCGAAATTCTAACAACTCTTGGATGAAAGGAAATTCTTTGCT